>JAQFYD010002029.1:0-10587 GCA_034694225.1 Bourletiella hortensis
TCCGATTCGGCCATCGAGGGTCCATCATACCCTGAGTACAACTCCGTCGGTATAAATACATGCGTAGCATAGATTTTATATTTCCACAAGTATGAGTTGCAGCGCCACCGTCACTCAGTCATTTTTCATCTTCTGGAACTTGAGTGAGGAATGGGTTGTAAGGCGGGTGAGGGCCTTTAGACTTTTTCTTATCTTTATTAGAATCCTTCTTCCTCGGGTGAGGTGCCGCAGAACGGGTTCTATCAGATTTAGCGGAAGAAGAGCGACTGCCGCCTGTATCACTCCCTGAAGGAGCTACAGTTTTATTAGGGCATGCAGCTGCGAAATGGCCAAACTGTAGACAGTCTCGACATTGAATGTCGCCACGAAGTTCGCTATTTGGAGTTCTGCTGCGTGAACGATCACGGGATTGACGCCCGCCGCTAGAACTCCTAACAAGGTAGCGACAGTACCTGGTGCAACTTTGGGGCGAAACTAAAGGCAGAATTGCAGTGTAGGGATCCAGTGTTTCCTTGGCAACTGTCACAGCTGTGGCATTAATTCGCTGCGCGATTTCTGTAAACACCCTATAAAGGGGTAAATTATAGGTGTCAACCCCGTGGTGCAATAGTTCCCTCACGGATTTTTGCAGTGCCAATAACTGAACTTCCAGGCTCACGTCCACTTCCTCTAGCACGGAGACCGACGAACGTAATAATAGGAGTGGCCAGCCATCGTCATTTAACCGTTCTCTGTACGAAGGCCCCCGGTGTAACACCTGCGCGACTGAGAGAAAGTATTTGCTTTACGTGCGTCACAGATCTTAACTCCAAGTCAAGACTAGTGGGCTCAAATGCCAAGTTTTGTATGACCCTAGAGGTGAAACGAAGTCCTTCCAATTAAGTGAGAAACTGGCGCTGTAAAATGTCATGAATGAGGGTCGCCTTTCTCCTCCAACTCCACCTCAATGCTTAAAAACATTCGTATTCCGACTAGGGGTCACAGATTTCTTGATAAATTCATTACTTGAAACTTCAAGCAATTTCTACGGCCAAGCAATCGAAAATTTTCGGCAACGGCTTGCTTGATTTTTTGGATCTCCGATTTTCCTCGGCAGTCAAATACTTGAAATTCAAGAATTTGGTTACCCTTGACCACTCAAGTAGCCGGGTTTTCAAGAGTCGGATTTCTATCCGAAATTTTAGCAAAAATAACAAACTGGAAGCTAATATTGGAAATAGCATTCCCTTGTTGCCTGCTCTTGCTCCTTGAAGAAAACAGAAATGTTAGAAAATTAATTCGCAATCGTGACTGGCACCCCTGAATTCATGGACATGAAGTCCTTCGTTTTTTAAGTTTTTCAAATTATGCCTTATGGGTTATCGGGAATCACCTTGCATAGATGCAGTATTATGAAGTATTTATAACCCCTTTGCCAATATCACCTCGTGGCTTATTGCGAACCCCTGTGCACACGGCACGTCATGACTTCCTGTTAATACCATTCCCAACAAATGCTCTTGCTTTACTATGTACCTGTTTGCAAACGTAACCACACGTTCAACTGCAAATTCCTTTCCACAGAAGACCTCTGGGTTCACTGTGAATCCCATCGCAATGTTCCTCATGGCTTCCTGCAAATCCTCTTTAAAATGTAACCTCATTACTTACTATGAATCATATTACGAATATAACCCGATCAGTTTCGGTGAACCCCTACTCAAATCTGCAGTCTTGGATTACTGTGAAATAATTCTAAGCATAAGCTCTTGCCTTACTCTAATCATTTTGCAAATTTAACCACATGTCCCAGCGCAAGGGTTTTTCCACAAACAACCTCATGGTCTATTGTGAAACTTACTGCATAAATAACCTCGTGGCTTTCGGAAAATCCGTTTCGCAATATTTCCTCATGGCTATCCGCAAATCCTATTGACAATGTAACCATTGCTTACTATGAATTATATTCCTCATGTATCCCCGATCCTTTTCGGCGAACCCCCTCCCAAATCTGCCGTCTTGGATTACTGTGAATATAATTCTAAACATCAGCTCTTGCCTTACTGTGAATATAAAATTCCAAACATAAGCTCTTGCCTTACAGCGAATATACTTACACTTACACACATAAGCTGTCGCCTTACCATGAATCCGTTTGGAAATTTAACCACAAGTCCCACCAGAAAATGCTTTGCACGAAGAGCATCATGGTCGATTGTGAACTCCACTACACAGATAACCTTATGGCTTTCGGAAGATCCCTTTTGCAGTGTTCCGCAATGGCTAACTATGGTTCCTATTACTTCTGTAAACGGCTCGCTTTCTGCAAACCCCTTGGCAAATGTAACGTAATCACGGACTGTGAGTCTAGTTCCAAACATAAGCTCTTATCTTACTTTAAATTTTTTTGCAATGAAAATATCATGAGTCACTGCAAATTTCGTTGCAAGAATAACCTCATAGTGTAGTACCATGCAAATGTAACCCCATGGGTTCCTGTGAATCCTTCTTCAAGTTATACTTCATGGCTTGATGCGAACTGCCCTGGAAATTCAGCCTCATGGATTACCGTACGTCTGTGTGAGTATTTAACCTCGTACCCCGCTGTCAATGAATACGCAAATATAGTTCCATAGGTAACTTTAAATACACGTTTAAGAATTGTTTTGCCACCGCTTGCTGTGAATGCAATTCCAAACAGAACCTCATGGGTTACTATGAATCTGTTTGCAAATGTACCCTGATATCTGAGTGATGGGACCCTTTTTAAATATAACCTCTTGGCATATTGTGACTCTCTCTGCAAATATAGCCTCATGGCTAACTTATCATCTGTGTGCATATGTAACCTCGTGGTTTGATGGTATTCCTGTAGGAAACGTAACATGATGGCTTTCTGCGAATCCGCCCGCTAATTTTGCAGCCTGGCTTACTGACAATTTCATTGCGAATAGAACCTTGTACACTTTCACAAAATCCATTTAAACATTTTAGTCCCAGCTTTGGGCGGTAGCTGTAGCCCTTTTACACGGGTTATTCATCCGCAAAAATGGTTTCCGTTGTATTCTGCTTGATCTAGATGTTCAACAACACGCGCCTAAAAGCCTATTTGCGCCTTGGAGCATAACTGTAGCCTGTCAACAGTAGAACCCATCAGCGCGTCGGCACCATCCTGCTCGGTTCATTTTTCAAAGGTAAGCTTCCCGGAACTCATCTATGCCCCGATTGACGAATTATGGAAAGACCGTTATTTGCTCAGGTTGCCAACCCATTTTTTCTACACGCACACAGCATAAGAATTAAGTCTTGCCCCGGAGAAAGAGCTCAGTTTTGTTCGCAAAACCTCGAAAGAAGCAAAAAACCGTCATAAATTCTTTATCGCTATACGTGCGGTAAACACATTCGCAGTAAGCAAGAAGGAAATCGTTTTGAAATGCAAACATTCCGGCGAATGCCACAGAACAGAAATTTCCAAATATGGTAGCTATTCCTACTGTATAAATTCTAAAATGAAACCACACAAAGGTTACCGACATTTTCCTATGAGTTTCTACCAACAGTTTTTCTTTACGACCGAGCCATGCCATACCGAAACGAGGAAAGGAAATACCAAAGTGGTAACCGTTGTCCGTATATAAGCTCACTGCTGATATACGGTAAGCTCAGAGACATTCAACTGATCATCGTGTGTACCCAAAGGTTTCAGTAAAGTAATAGGAAGTTGCTCAGGTGCCCATAATCTCTCGCAATGAATAATTTCAAGTTCTTGCCGTCATTTGTCCTGTTTTTCACCCTCTACCTCTGTTTTCATGACTATTCACTCGTGGCAAGTTTAGACCTGGGTCCACCAGCTGACTGTGTGCAAAACACACTCCCGGGCTGCCCATTAAGATTAAAAAGGAACAGTACATGGTTAGACGTTAAAACCTGTCTAGCTCCTTATAAAAACGGAAACCAAGTGGCGTGCACGAAGAAAGAGAAACCATTCGCTGAAGAATTAATTGGGGAGTACCAGGCTACGAAGACGAAAAAAGTTGGCAACTGGCGTGCGGATCTCCAAGGTAATGACAGACGGAATGTGTGTGTGTGTCACACATCCTTTTGCCTCACTACTTCTGCTATTCAAAGCTGTACTGCTGCTTTGGTTAAATTTGTTGAAGCTGATTGGTGTGTTACGTTTTTTGGCAAAAACAGGGGAATTTCCGGCGGTGTATCCCTTCGGAGGTGTATTCGCAGGACAGACGGTTAAGTTTAACAATTACCAAGTACAATACGGTGGGAAAAGGTACATCGAGCCAGTGTTCAAAGATGGAAAGAAAGTACCCACGACAGTTGCTCATGCCTTTGTCCAACAGCAGTTTGATGGCCTCGACGAAAATATAATCAAGTGCATACAGGAGGGGCTCCTGGCAAGCCTGGATACAGGGTCTCCTGGCAAGGGACTTTGGATCTACCTGACTCCCGCTTCCACTTGAAGCCTTCAAGTATGGTCTTCTCATTAACGCTTTATCAATATTTTACCTGTATTAGCGAAGCAGAAATTTGTCGAAATTATTAATTGCTGCCGATAGAGCCGGTCTACCTTTCAGCTTCTTACTGCAGGTCATGAATCTGTTTTTTGCTGATATTTTATGTCAAATTCTTATTGAAATAAAACAATCCTTCCCTTCGCTGCATGAATTTTGTTTGCCTGAGCCGCTTCTTTCAATGACACTGCCGTTTATGTCAGGTCTTCCCGCAGTGACGTGCCGATGCATCTTTTGGTACGTTATACATTAAGGTTGGGCAAGGTTTTCTGTATGATACATTCCGGACAAAAAGCGTGACGTCAAAAAGAAGCCAAAAATGGCCCGTTATTTGGCAAATAGTCCTCCGCGCATGACCGGACTTTTACCAAAATTATTGTGCGGAATTCGGCAGCAGGTACAACCGTTTGGATACTATACACAAGAATATCCACTTGTATTTGCGTTTGCGGCAGTTGAAAACCCGCTGGAAATATAAAGACAAGAAAATCTACAAGAGCAATCATTTTGATTCCAGTTTTAGGGCTGCAAAATATTTATTCCTGCTAGGACAATTCAAATTTAATTTCTGCAGTCCGTTTTTGTGTTAGTATCAATAAAGTGGAACATATACAGTGTTTAACTGATGGCGTTTCTCTGCAAAAAATAATACTTAATGAGGGAACAGAATATAAATCTAAATATGGGAAAAAGACTTTTTGACATGCTTTGCAAGTCATTTAATTTGTTTAGATAGTTTAAATCATTTCATCTAAGGTCTAAATTGAATCTAGAATTAGTATGGCTGGTAAACTGATCAAATATAAATGCCTCACGTGAAACGGTGGATGCGTCCATCGACTCGGAGTATGTTGACGCGGGGCAGAGACGCATGTGTGGAAAATCGCAATCGTTTTGGAAGCTCCCATGTAAACCGAGCTTTACTGATCATCAATCATACTCAGTACCCGTCTTCGCCGGCCTTCACCGACTCGCCTGTCTACCCATAATACCCGTTTGTGAGTAAGCGTATTTTAGTGCAGTTGAGTTTGAGTATATGATTACTAATAAAGTACTACACTCGAACCTCGATATAACGTAGCCTCATAATATAGCAGAATTCCATACGTTATATCGGACGTACGTTATACCGGTACAGCGTACTTTCTACGTTATAAGATATTAGCTTTTAGGAACCATGCAATAATCCTAGCACAAGTCAGTGGTACCAAACTGACAGTAGCCGTTGTACATCCCACCGTAGGATGTAATTACTTAGGGAAGCTTAAGAGGGATTTTATCCAATTTCGAATGAATACGGGGGCAATAGTATTACTTTTTTATGATTTTTAACTTGTCCGTAAAGCAATAAAATCAAAATACGTTATAAAGTTATCGGAAACAATGATAAACTGCTTGGAGGGCCCAGATTTTTGCTACGTAATGTCGGAATATACGTTATATTGTAGTAAGTTATAGCAGTACTGGTCCCTATGCTAAAGCATAGGGGTTGGGAACGGAGCGTTAATTTCATACTTTATGACGAGAATTAAGTTATATGGTAGGGCCTGATATCGAGTTTCGAGTGTACTTCTGTGTTGTGGCCCGCAAGTTGGTCGAGGTCAGAGCTGGGCTTTGACCAGGTCGTCACCAAGTCATCCCAGCACAGGAATTATTCAGATGTGACGAAGAGGAATATTGCGTGTCAGGATGATGCCCAATAAAAACACACTCACATGCATACACACACTCCTTCTTCTCATTCATACTGACACACACACATACTCCTTCTAATTTCCCCGAAAGGGGTGGACTTGGCCAAGTAAGTGGAACATCAAAAAGTGCGGCAGGAAATGGCCTTTAAGGTAAGGCTGGACTTGGCCAGTGGGGTCAAGAGCCAACGGGTCGGGACAACGGTGACCAACCGGGCCGTTTACCCTCAGCGATGTTCCAGGCAATAAGCTGGCCAGCTTTCCTCGCTTTCTTATATATATGTGCTTCTGTTGTTCACCCACCGAGTCGGTAAAGTGAACGAAGCAGTTACCTCCCCTTGGGCAGCGGATCTTGGACTCGCCTCGCGGTAAGTTCGAACCACGGTTCCACGCTGAGTCAGCACGGAATCCAACCAGTGTCCCACGCTCAGTGAGCATAGTAGTTCGTCGGAGGCTTTATAGAAGCCGCTGTGTTAGGGACCGTCCACACGAGTCGTGAGGACCATCCCAGCCTGTGGGGGCAGAGCAATTTAGCGGGTGTATTAGGCTTCCTCTTGTAGGGGTCTGTAGTCTTTTCTCTTTCCGTGTTAATTGTCAGTTAGGCTTATTGTTTATTGGGCGGCTTTTAACAGTAGCTTTTAATAATAGCCTTCTGCTATTTGTTTTATTTTAATTAAATATTTTGTGGTGTTCAGTATCTTTGACTTCTTCCGAGCGTTAGCTTTGTTTTGGTATTATTTTAATTGAGCTAGCTTGCTTGTAATTAGCACCTTATCGCCATCTCATTTAGCTTGAGTCGTGGAGGTAGTCCTTTGGCCATCAGCCTGACTACTTCCGGTTTGTTATTTGCTTTGGTTTGATTACTGGTTTCAGGCGCTGCGCTCTTAGGGTTTTACCGACAGAGGACTCTGGCATTCGGTTCGTGGTTTCGGTACCTCCTCATCGTCCCATACTGGCCCCTCTTTTGTCCACTACAGTTCTTAGTTTATTTGATCATGTTTTTGCCCCCGTTTTATTATCAATTAATGTGATACTTTGATACTCCGCAGAAATAAATCAAGTCCTGCGTTTTACTTAAATTATCTGAGCCAAAATTATAGTTTATTTATCAAGAGCTAGCTCGTAAGTTTTATTCTCATTCCATACCCTTAGACTAACAGCCACCTACTTGTGCGAGTAGCTGTTGATAATATCAGGACTGCGCGTCCGACTAAAACCGCTGTTGCAGTCACCGCGCGTAGTAAAAGTTATTCGTTACATGTGAGTGAATATCATCAGCGCCGCTGACTTGGCGACCTCCCTCCGGCTTATCCAAATGGCTGGTATGTCATATTGGAATCGGACCAACTCAAGCCTGGCGGTGTTCAGGAGGTGTTCGCACTACGACTTAACCTTGTCGCCTGGCGAGGAGAAAGTGGGAAAGTTTATGTGGCCGATGCTTACTGTCCACATTTGGGTGCTCATCTCGGGGTGGGGGCAAAGTGGCCGGTGAATGCATCACTTGTCCATTCCATGGTTGGCAGTTCCAAGGGCAGACGGGCTGTCTAGTCGACATTCCGTGCAGTGAAACTTTCAGTGAGTTTGAAAGAACTTTCCTAGCACATGACCAACTAAAACTTGAGATATTGCATAATTACAACTGCATAATATGATACGTAACGTAGAACCGGAACTGGCCAAGCTTAAGTTACACACGATTCTGGAACAAAATGGGTCTATTCATATTTGGTTTCATGCGGAAGATGAACAGCCGAATTGGTACCCACCAATAATTCCAGAAATTCACGCCGGAAAATGTATTTATAGAGGACAGGCCGAGTTTCGTGTTGCTTTGCATGTACAGGTGAGTTCCTTGGCGTCCGGGCTTGAATTTACGATTTATTGGTACAGAATTCATATATTGTCACCTCATAATAATGCAGGATATTTCCGAAGATGGAGCAGATATTAACCACTTGAATGTTGTCCATGCTCCTCCGTTGTTTGCGGGATCGACACTGACCAGCTCTGGGCTGTTGTCGAGTATGATGAAGCACGTCTGTGCAGGTTAATGGACCGCATGTGAGGAGAAAGGAAAGAAACATATCGCGATTACAAATGTTTCTCATCAAGTCCAACTTTTTAATGTTACGCTGCCCTAGATGACAGTGACTATCCGGGCAGTTCAGGTATGCAACAGTACTAACTTAAGGCGTAAATTCACACGTTGGATTTATAGCAGCTCATCTTTTCATCTCAAGCTTGGCCCGGGCCTTGGCCACATGGAATTTGACACAACCTGTGGAAAAGCCCTGTTTCGTCACTCGACGACACCGATTGGGCCTATGTTGCAAAAAATTAATCAGCGCTTCTACTCAGCTCGAGCCTTTATTCATCCCTTGGCCAAATTGATGTTTTATGGTGAAACTGTCATGGTAAGCTACAAATAGCATGGCCCAAGCTCTTAGAAAGTAATTTGCAAAGCCGAGAAATACTAGTGAGCCAATTTTTCTTGCATCAAAGATTGCTCGGGACATTTCAATTTCGAACAGAAAAACTTTCGTCAAGAATCCCGTTTTGCCAAAAGAGGACTCCGTGATCAAGCGGTACCGGTTGTGGTACCAATTGTTTTACTCCAAAAACAGTCCGCGCAGTTACTTCTCTCGCGACAACAAAAGCTTTGTTGATTTTTAAAGCTCATATTTTCCATCCATTCCATTTTTCTCCTGTGAAATTTGATGAGTTATAAATCGAATGCTACGGTTAAATACTTTTGTTGAATAATTGATGGAAAATTTCGAATTGTACAGCCAGTAAGTGATGATATAACGATAAGTGAGCCGTGAACTACGACCAGGAAGGAAATTACTTGCCGAGCGGAGTGGGTTTCCAATCCTTGTCACCTCCATGATGGCGCTATAACTGATGAATGGGAATTTTTTGTAAAAATGGTGGCAGACAATATTACTGTTTATTTGAAACACTCATGCATGTGCAGTAGCACTGGGCTTCGCAGCAAAGGCGTAATAATTACACGCTGTATCCAAAATAAGCTACAATCCTAATAGCCATGCAAATGTTGATTCCATATCCGACAAAAAATGGAAGAGCCCTTGAGGGTTGTGGGAATGGGTGGATGGCATACACAAAAGTGTAAACAAATCTGGCGATCTTGAACGACTCGAACAGTAAATTAGCTGTACCAGCGTCAGGGCGAGTACAACAATACAAGAAGCCAGTGATAAAGAATGGTAAGATGTTCTCCAAGTCATTGAGGTGGGCTCTAAAGACAGAAATAAAATCAGTTTCACGCTAATGATCTACAAGGATGTCGTAATTATACTTAACTTCAAAAAGTATTCTTGTAGCCTACCGCCGCGTTCTTTCTACGTCCGGATCGTCCAACACAACCTTCTTCTCCTTTCCTTTCAGCCCAACGATACCAAGGTCCTCTGGATTGGCAAATGCCTGCAAAATTTAACATAATATAATAATAATAATAATAATAATATTTATTACTGATATGGCGGTTAACCCTTACAGCTTCATCTCGAGTTCATATTTACAAATTTAGCATGTTCATTTTAGTTACATTCACGTTTAGTTACACTGTTCCGATTTTTACAAAAACTCCTATCCCGATTTCTCACTGAGATTCTCCCGTGTCGTCATCCATCAGGTCTGTATATACTTCACGCATTTTCATAGCGTACGTCCAAAAGTCACATGTTTCTTCCAGTGTCTGTAGGTCATTGGAGTAGATTAGTCTCCAACTTGCATGATTAACTCCTTCCATTGTTCTGCACTTCTCCAGTACTTTGCCTAGATACTTATTTCTTAGGTTCCGGTACTGCGGGCACCTTAGCATCACGTGGTGGATGTCTTCCTTTTCTTTCATGTTGCAGAGTTGACACTCAATCTTTCTGGTCTTCGTTTTGCTCTTCCATATGTTCCACACGCCATTCAGGTTGGTTACCTTTCCCTTTACTACTACTCTGGGGAAGTTGGACCTGAGATTTAGGAGAAGCTTCTTCCGGTCGTCTTCCATGTGGCTCTTCATGTATTCACTTGGCCCTACTGTTTGTTTGCTCTTCATGTATTCTTGAAATCTGTGATCCTTTTGCGTGTCTTCAATGTCCTTGCTCTGTAAATTTTGACAGTACTGGGACAGGATTCTGCTATAATTTTCTTTCATATATTCTGCTGATAGCTTCTCTGTCTCTCCATGTAGACCCCCGTATTGGAATAATCCATCCAGTTGTTTCCACCAGCTATATTTTTCTCCTGCCTTCCTCAGCTTCTTACGCTCTGTTACGCTCTGTTGTATTATCTTGCTTTTTAGGACCCTCGATGGTCCTTATAAGATCGTCCATGTGTGACGTTTTTTGCACCCAGCACTTCGTATAGTAAGA
>JAQFYD010002030.1:0-10586 GCA_034694225.1 Bourletiella hortensis
CAAGAAGGGCTACGTGCGAAAATTCTAATGATTCCCATGGCAAGTAACTCACCACATGGTTGTTGTTGATGTATCATGTCCTCCCATTAATCTGATTGCAGTTATTATGATGATGCATGAAGTTATTAGGTCTTGGGCTCAGAATGGGTTTCCTCCAGCTAAATAAGATGAAGAATGAGCTTATCCACATCATGGCAGCCATGACAAACAGAGTGATGCCAGCAAGGCTGATGTACACTGAAAACGAGAGTACAACACAAAACAGTGAGAAAAACTTGTATGACCACTAATAGCTATAGCACCATCAGTAGCATTGAAAAACAAAGACAAAAGTTAAATCGGCAGACAGTAGAATTCAAATAGTAAAAAACCTGTTATAGCAGTCCAGATCATGAACAAATCCATGGTTAGTGATGAACAAGAAGAAGATGGTCCCAAGAAATAGATGACGCAATGGGAAACTCAGATCCGCTACCTTCCTTCGTTAAGGTCCACAGTTGACCTCACTATGAAGAACAGCACAGAATACACAATCTTAATGGGACAGAGAGACGAGACACAATATACTAGTTGACAGCTGAACGTCCCGAAACAGAGTGAGAAAGTTGAGACTGATGAAGGGAATTCCAAGGGAGGATTATTATTACTGACTGACTGGCTGACTGAGAATGAGGACCATACGGCAGCCAAAAAAAGGATCTTACTACCCCAGTCAGTGTTACTATTATTTTACAATGGACGGGTCTTTCTGTACACAGGAAAAATGAAAGTATTTATTTACAGCTCTTCTGCACCACCACCGCAGCCTTTTCTGTACAAGTATAGTGGTAATAATATCAGGATAATTGAAGGCTTATATGATAACGATGATTACTACTATTCCCCATCCTCTGTATCACCACGGTAATGACGATGATGATGATGATGGGTGGGTAGATGGATGTGTTTTTAAGTTAAGTAAGTGGTATTCAGCAAAAGTCAGAATCAAATGGTCCCTCAGAAGGATTACCTTTTTAGCATATGTACACACGCACATTCACCACAAATAAGTAAGTCTTAAATTTTCTTGACGCCTGCCTACTTCCACTCTTATCTCGGCTGCACATTAATAATTAAGTATTTTCATAAAGGAAGTTTGAGCAGAACGGCTTGCCAAATTGCTACAACATTTCACTCTTTCTCTATCTATTTTTGATATAAATATAACGTATTTTTTCCTGGATGGCAGGAAATAATAATTCACACTCTGGCTGTTCTCTGTATGTAAGAATGATGCAGATCTTCTATATAGAACGTTAACTTTATGGTGTTGTATTGTTGTTAACAGTAATTTTATTAGGTCTGTCCTTCAGTTCCACTGGTTGAAGTCTTGACTCACCACAGTTTCTGCATCCAGAACGGGTAAAAAGGTATATTAATTTGCGGCTGTGATGACAGCGTGAATTTGGTTTCTCTGTAGCTGTAAGTGACGAAATGAGTTTATATAATGGGTGACATTTATATAAATTGCCTCCAATCCTCTTACACAGAAAGGCTTTAAGTCACTAATTAGCCTTGTAATGGCTTTCTCTTTGAGACAATTTGCCCCAAAATCAGGCTTACTTCACACATTTGTTACAGGAGAGCACTCATGTTCAGATTTTAATCACAAGCAGGAGCCTTAAATGCGTATAAAATGATTTGCAAATTGCAGCTGAAACAGTTGCGGACGTAACAACATGCACAACACAAACTAGTTGGTCAAGCTCTGCAGGTGAAGTGCAAAAGATGTGTTTGGTCGTTTGCAGAAAATCTTGTTATTGTTGTTTTTGTTGTCAGCGGAGGATGGAGGAATGGAATTTACTATTACTTGTTACATAAATGAAATCATAGTTCAAAGTTATGCCTGGGGTATGCAAAAATGTAGGAAATATTGTATATATGTTGTTATTATTGGAAGAGGGAATACTTGTTCCGTGGTCCTGCAACAATAACAATAATTGTTGGCGTCACAATGACTCAAGAATTGTTGTCTGCATGGGAGCAAGGTTGCATGTTAGCAGAATGGTTGGAGTCAGTGGGGGCAAGTTAAAAACATCAGGATATGCTCTCTGTCTGTAGAATTCCATGCACAAATTATTAGAGGTTAGCAAGACCGCAGACATTGTGATTACCTTCTTATGTTAATTGGTTTCCGTAATAATATTGCATAAGAGTTAAGGACTTGAACTTCGATGGTACCAGTATAGCCGTTCAAGAGCCAACTTGCCAATCTTGCCTCCAAGCTTCTTTGCATTAACGGTTTTCTTAAAAATTTCATCACCTTCTGAAAAGTCAATAAGAATTATTACATGCTACGTACCAGAATTAATATAAGGTTCCATATTAGGACGAATGCATGGATGTTAGCACGAGGGCAGGAAGATCAGCGTGCAAGACTCGTTGCACAATCTCTTTACCTTGAACACTATATAAGAGCATAGGTGTTCAATGAAGGCCCATCTAACTTGATGTATGCATACATCATTTTATTTCCAATTACACATAGAAATCTCATACACACTGTCCTCACAGACAGGTTGAGTATACGAGCAAATATTAATATAGAGAGTTCAAATGTTGCAAAGAGTAAACTTATCACAAATAATTATTCATGTCCTCGAGGGAATATTAGCTATTTCACAGAAAAATAAATATACTGCGTTACGCTATAGGCGAAGAGTTGAGATCCGTTTAACAAAAACTGGTACTAAAGATGGACGAGCATTTTTTCTTGGAAGTAGCGTCATTGAAGAAAGTCCACTCTCAGTGTGTCCCATTAACTTCACAAGTCAAATCTTCCCTCAGGAGACGCTGTTCCATTTCTAATTCTTCCTTCGGTGCCTCCTCCAAATCCGTATCGCTGCTGGTATCATGAGCCTGAAAAATGAAGGCAAGTCAGTATGAGCTATACGACCATGGTGACTGAACTTTGAGAAAAATAATATTTAACTAACAGAAGGTAAATAATCTGGATCTTCGGCACTCTTGTAGTCTTCATCAACTTCGAAGTAGTCCTTTTTTCTGTCGTTCCGGGAACCGTTTTTAGCTGGACTAAAGGAGGAATCAAGTCCTGCTTCTCCTGTCCAATCAGGCTTCTTTTTATCCTCCTGTTCATCCCCTTCAGCCGTGGAGACATTACTGCCGTCATCCTCCGAGTAGTCACTGTCATGGTCGCTGTCCTGAGGATGCTTGCGTTTCTCAACAGCCTTCACATAAAATAGAAAACTCCACAGGCTCAATAACTAATGCCATTCCGATCTCCGACCTTTCCAAGCAATCATTCACATACCTTGATTTTGGACCCATTTAAGCTACCATTCAAACTGGTATCAGCAACCCCTTCGATTGGATCAAACGTTATACCCTCAGGACGTGCTAATCCAACAATACGCTTCAAATTCGTTAAGTACCGCTTGAAGTAGCGGACCCGAGACTTGGAAATTCTTTTTTTGGGGGAAATCTTGAACAAACACAGAAAAACACATTAGCCCAATAACATTCACCCAAGTTACCATAAAAATCCTTCATGTATATCTATCTTAACACTCACCCGCTTTCTTTCAGCATCGGCACCAACGGTTACGGATCGATAGCTTTTCGTACAAGACTCAAGGAACAGTTCCGTCTCATGCAGTATTTCCCGTATGACTTTTATCATCTTCAGCTAAAACACCAAAATTAACATTGTACATCCATTGACACTTCTCCAATAATTCCAAGGAACTCTTAGTTCCATAAGACCTTACCAGATAATAAGCCATCATTTCCACGAATCGATTCCAGGGCAACCATCCCGTTTTCTTCTCGCCAGCCGATAAGTTCCTTGCTGACACAACCTCAAATTTTCTGTCCGGTAACACATTAATATCCAAAAGCAATTTCATCTTCTTCGTCTCCGATAATGAATCTGTTCCAGCTACCACAACATCTAAACACAGAAAAATAAGTTTCATTACCAAAAAACATCACCGTGACTCCCGAATCAATAAGAGCAGCCCTAATTTATGAACCTCATACCTTGACGTTGTCCATTGGAAAATGCCAGTGCAAAATTAAACCTCTGGTCAGGATTTTCTTCTTCCTCCCCATCCTCTTCATATTCGTATTTCGAGAAAGTTTTCTCAACACAGCCAAGAACAAAAATGATAGGAATGGTAACTACTCGGAAACAAACTGACAGGGCCGAGAATGCAACGCCGGAAAGCCGGGTTTCCATTATTTATTCTTTTCTTTCACTCTTGCTATAATAATTCGTCGTATTGATTTGTATCAGAATCGTACCACAAGAATGAAAATGAAATCTGTCCTTCCTTCCAATGTTTTACGCAGTTTTTGAAAATCGGCAGGCCCAGTCCTCCCAGTCCCTACTCCCTACATCCATAAGACACAAAGGCCACGAAGTGAATAGCCGCGTCAGAAGCATAAGCCGGCAAAGGCAAACCAGCTGTTGACAATCGCAGTGCTGTTCGGCCGTCCCTGTGTTCTGATGGCAACGGTTATGCATCCATGAGTCAACGTTGCTGCATATGGCACTTGTTCCCACAGCTAATTATGCAAGTTTTTCATGAACTCAATAAAAAGAACCGTAAAATAAACAAGGCTCCAGGTTTGAATAGCTTAGTACTTTAGTACTCTCCGTAATAATCCTTATCTTTTATTCAAATTTTGGGCCCTAGCTCATGTATAGTCATGGAAATTTGGTATGATCCACATTGACATAAAATGGGCAAGGCTTGCTAAACGATAAAAAAATCCCTCAGGCGACCCTTCTACACGTTCCTTGGGTCACCTCTGATTGTGTCATTAAATTGGTGTAAAATAGCTATGGAATTTCAATCTCCTTTCATTGAGAAACACTAAATAGGCTTCATAACTATGAATGAAATATGTGCGTATACTACAATCTACAGAATTATTACTGGAAGAAACGAGAACAAGTCAGAGGATTATTTTAGAAATACATGTAGCGAGCTGGATGTATAGTTATTGTTTATTTCAATGCGCTTACATAATGGGTACATACATATTATATACATCTCGTTTGTTTGTAGTAAAGCCTATAAAAACTATTACTAGCATTCTAGTCCTTCCTCTCCCCATCATCGACGGGAGTTGATGAATGAACCAAACGAAATTCTACAAATTAGTTTCTTAGTAGTAATTAGTACTGTGTACAAATGTGAAGGTGACAGACAATGTAAAAACACACAATAATCTGATCGCATTTGGACTACAAGGAACAACTTTTATAACCCAAGGCCGAGCTGGTGACAATTTTAGCACGTTGTTTTAAAGTCGTTAAAATTCTCCTGCAGCCTAATAACTATAACTATTAGTGTCATTATAGTGTGAAGATAACTGTATTAGGACTTGACTAATGTTTTATGATAGCGTGTGCAAGCTACACAATTTTCCATAAATAACTAAATTCTACAACTTATACATAGCGTACTGCCTCACCATGAACACACTTTACACAAAACTACAACCAGAACATTTAAAACAATTATTTTAACGTTAATCATTGGACTTGACATCATTAGAGACAAAACTAGGAATCTGTGGGGAATTCTTACCAATACTAACAACTAACTTCACAACATTCTGAACCTTATTTATGTCGTTGCACAATACCTATTATGAAAAATAATGCGGAATACTTCCCGAGTGTAAAAAAAATGATAAACTCGTACAATATTTGTAAGTTATTTGCAAACTAATGAACAAGAACATCATGCATGGCATATTTCCATGTCCAGATTCTTGCAATCTTGTCAAAGGTTTGACGATCGTTCTCATACAGTTCAGCCACTCCCTTCTCCATGCTGATTTCTAAAAATGGATCGGTCAGCAAACTTTGAACCGATAAAAGGATCTGTGGGATAGTCAGGGCTAAAGTCCAGTTATGCTGAATACAGTCGATTCCAATGTCTCCATGGCGAGAAATATTAGGATGGAAAATTTTCGTGAGGAAACGGACACCCGGCGGTTTCAGAGGGTAGCTGAAAAGAAGAACAAACTTTCCCTTGTACAGCAAGGTTCTAAATAAGATCAGAAAATAAATTTCTTACTTACTCATGCGATATTTTAAGATTCAGGTAAAAAACTCCCCCTTGATATGGACTCTGTGGAGGCCCGTTCACCCGAGCCAGCCAGTTATAGTTTAGATTATCAAGCGGTACCGCTTCTATCCCCTCGGGGTGATCGCAGCGCATTACTGAAAATATACAAGATACAACTGTAAACGATATACTGGAACATGATTTATTATATTATATAGTGCAGCTTACATTTTATTTCCTTATCAAGGCGATTTGATCTGATGGCTGAGCCAGGTCCAGTAGGTATTGGCAGTACTGAGTTAAGATCCATAAAACAATGTTTGCATGGAACGCTCTCCAAGCTGAAAGTTCCAACATGGAGATATCAGAATACGTGCTACCGAAAGAGTCCGTATTGACAGAAGAAAAAGTAACTCACAAATCCGAGTAGACTGAGTACCAATCGTTGGTCGTATAAATTGGGTTGAACAAGCGCCATCGCTTCTTCACAAACTCTTCCCATTTTGCGTTAGGATATTGGTCGGTAATAATTGTCTTCCAACGTGGACTTACTTTTGAGGCCATGAACAAAGAAATGTCGTCCAACATTCGGAAAATTATTGCCCAAACTGCAATTCCAAAACGTAACACTGAATTTACACAATCCGAATACACATAAAATTCCCACTCCTCACTACCGTTTCAAGAAGAAATAACAATGAAACAAACTAAACGTGTCTCGGAATTAACTTACTTTCAGGAGGTATGCGGTGGGAATTGTCCCTATTACTTGTCTCTTCCGGACATGATATATGAGTTGTAAGCTGCGTTACCCGCTTAGCAAGCCTATCCGACGGGGAAACCTGATTTGCGGATTGAGGAGAATCTCTGGAATTCCAAGCTACGGCAGGCAACAAATAATCTGGTGCATTATTGGAAGCATCCACATGAAACGCAGGCAATGGAGCAGAATCTTCCGAGGGTTCGTCATTCCCTGAATCTCCGTCGTCCTTCTGCACACACAAACAAGCAACGATCGTATATACAAACAGCTAATCAAATAATTTAAAATTTATAAAATTCATCTCAAAAACCATACCCCAATGTCCGACTCAGGCCGTGCAACCTGTCTGCAGGAAGCAAAGTCCTCTGAAAATATGAAGTCGTGGCAAACTCCGCAAACCGGCTCACCATAGCAAGGTCCGTAGTATCCATTGCAATAAAAGCAGGCCTCATACTGGAAACGTTAAGTAAATTAAATTAGAACCCTCCCCACAAAAATCTCCAATAGACAGCCTGTATCTCCATCAAAATCATCAACAAATCCTCACCTTCAACTCCAACGAGTCGTTCAGATGGTCATCCAAAGACGACTGCTGGATGTTGTCCATTATTAAAGCAGGGGCCGAATGGTGTGAAATGTTTTACTTGCTTCGATATCAAAGACAACTACTCTTAATTCACCATGTACATTCAATAAAGCCTTGCCCAAAATAACAACACTACGCGTACACAGATGATGAACTTTTGCACGTCCCCATTCTCAAGATTTTTTTTTTCAATGCTCCTTGTAGAAAAATTACACCTGTCTTCAAACAGTAATAGATTACACAGAAGTTAATCCATACTTGTCTCACTGCCACTGCATTCAGCTAGACAGTTCTGGAAATTTGTCTTAATTTTACTCGTTCAGCCTCAAACTATCGAGAGACCAAAGCAGAATCCCTGCCACTGATTTACTGAACGACTTTAGCTAGGATTTTATGACTGCTGCAATGGATTACTCCACAGCAGAATTAATGGCACAAATTCAGAAAACGAGATATCAATTTCAAAAAAATGTCACTAATTTAGCTGACAGATTAAAAATAATTGAAGCTCGTTAAACTCCAGTCATCATAACTTCACCTCAGAAATTTTTTGCTACACAAACATTTGAATTCACCGCCATTCACACCCTGCCACTCAAGTGCCGTCCACTCAATGGCTTCCTCAGAGTTGGATCCTCTGAGGGTCCAACAGGGTTTCTCCCAGACACCCATGAAATGAGGCGACTCGTCAAAATAAGGAAAATAGGAGAAAAATACTCAGAAAATGATTGTACTGAATTTGTTGTGACTCAGTTAGTTAACATTGAAAGTATATTATAAAAAATATTTAAAAATTAATAATTTGTTTCTTTCATCTACCGCATTATAGAGGAGCCTATTATTTTTAAAGGGTCGCCATGTCTCGTAGTAGCATTACTTTGTTTCGAGGGACGTGCCCCCGTTTCTACGGGTAATCTGAATCTATTATCTTTCTTCTGTTGTTTCGCGTGCCCTTGATGTTCGGATGATGGAGGTGAGACGGCTGTCAAAGTGGAAAAATTAGGATTTGACAGTAAATGTTGGGCTTCCTTTATAAATTGAGCGTTTCTGAATATTTGTCGGAGCTGAACGACCCGGTCATTTTGGCAACCTGCGATAAAAGTCATACGTGTTCGGTACGATCTAAAACTCGGCTGTCTACCATTCATTAATATGAATTCGTGTGAACATACCGAGAAATGAATTTAACTTGGGCCCGTTGTCGATCCCACAAGAGTGCCCACAGTCTCCTGGATTCGCATATACTGGTCCATCATTCCAGAACATGTCATAGCCACCAACTCGTTTTTCATAGCCAGTCAGCCGATTTTCTAAATCTAACACGTGTACTGTATCATCTATAATCCCACATTTTAGTCTGTAGTCTTCCTCATTCGATGGAGTAAAGGCTGGTGATGCATTCACTTCTAAGAGCCAACTGAAAAATATAACTTTTCGTTAGCTCAGCATGATCGTGAAGGTTATTAGCAGCGGTAATTTAAGATTACGCTTTTCTATTCAGGGGTTGTTAAAACAAGCAAATTTATGCGATAAGATTCTTACGGCCTGACTTGTGCGTCTATTATCACATCAAATCCATAGATCTCGAAGCAATGTCTGTCCTGAATTACGAGTTGATGAGCACTTTGAAGTGTCCGTACGACAATGTTGTCAATATTGTTCATCAACTTCTGAACTTCTTCCCGACCATGACGGGCCGTTAGATACTCTCTCAGACTTCTCAGCGACCATTTTGACCCCTGAAGGAAACTTTATTTTAAATGCTTCAATAAGCCGGAGTGACAAACAATAATGGCAAACCTTTTCAGGATTGTAGTCTTCGGATGTCCTTTGAATAGCAATGTTGGTTAAATGTACATAAATATCTTGAAGCGACTCTAACGTAAACTGTCCCCCAGAAAATCGCGCGAAGCCTTCTCGGTATATCCAAGCTTTCAAGGGCATGAAGGAAGTGACAAGAACATAAAAGCGAATGTCAAACTTTCTCCCTCCGATTAAATACGGATTGTGGATGTATCTTTGAACGACATAAATCTCCGATGCTCTCCCACTTCCTGGTTCCTTCAAAGGTTCTAAAGGTTCTGGATCGGTCTGTAATAATGGGTTCGCCGGATCATTTTGTATAACGTCCGAGAGACTGTCCGGTGGGCTAACTGGGGCTAACAGATTTTCCTTTGATGATGAGCTACTTAAAACCTTTGACATTAATGATGTCGGCTCAGTGGTGGAATTATTAGTTTCAGTTGAATCAAATTTCTGCCTCCAGTCTTGATAATCTTTAAACCTTTGGAAAATAAAGATTCCCTTTCCTTGTGCCCCCGCGGCAGGTTTTATTATCCAGAGTGCATTCTCACTTTGTAGTCGTCGGAATTCTTGCACAAACAGTTTGTGTTCGCACTGTGTGTAAACATGAATAAACAGAAATACTTCAATGACTTCAGTTTGAAATAGTTACTGTATGAATGTTGTATAACTGCGTATGAGATGGGGAGACAATCCTAATTACTCATACTGAAGTTTGTTAAAAAGGATTACAGGCAGGACAAATGTAGTGGGGAAAAAGTTACACTTTTCTCCTTCTTCTTTCCCGAATGCCCTTTCAATTCTGGACTTGAGTCTTTTCAGATTCTTTACCATGAGATTTTTTCTGGAAATTTCAAAGCAGTTCCTGAAATGACCTACTCTCTGGTTGTCAGCCAGGGGGATATTACAGGAAAATATGTCACGGAGCTGATTCAGGTCACAGAAGAAAATATCCCAGTCATCCGAGTTTTCATCAACTTCAGTCCATCCACGGCGTTTCATTGTATCCACTACTGTGGCAGAGTAGGTACATTTAAACTTAAACTGCCTCGCCTCCTGATGATCTTGATGGTGATGATGATGACCGTCCATCTTAACATTAATGTATAGTATAAAACAATATTAATAATTAGCAATAAAATATCAAAACTAAATTAATAAATCTACTAAAATTGTTAAAAATTCCCGGACATCTGGTAAAAAAGGGGAAAAAATTCGACTTCAAACTCAGTATGGCAAGAAGAAATGGCATGAATAATTTCTTAAGTCGAGGAATTCTTCCGTTGAATTCTTCACAGTCGCCCAACATCACCATAGCATTATCGCCAGTGATTTGTACAGGACCACTGAA
>JAQFYD010002031.1:0-10585 GCA_034694225.1 Bourletiella hortensis
GCTTTATAATGCTTAAGTTCTTCGAGATCGTAACTGAAAGCAATTAATGGCTTAGCTTCAATCCTCCTGCTGACCAACTCACCGCTGAGCCTTTTCCAAAAACTACGGTCATACACAAGATATTTTAAAGCTTACTTCTCAGTAAGCTTTAAAATATCTTGGGTCATACATAATAACACAACTACCTTTACGCCGTGCCAAGCCACTACATTCCCATAAAAACTGATCTCATGCTTTACTGCGAATTCGCCATACACAGATACGTCTAATATATGACATAATCCTGGGCTGCACAAACTCTCCCCTGTAAACTATATTTGATTTCTCTATCCATTATTATCATCATCGCTGTCATCATCACAAGAGAAAAGAGGACATAAATAAACATACTTACTGGGAAAACAATATGCATGAGCAAACAAAAGTAACCCAAAAATGTATTTCCTTTCAAAGGAAAGTGCAATCATACAGCCTTGAGAAACGAGTATTAACGATTGTAACAAGGTGCGTGAGAAAGACCAAATCACTAGTCGCCCTTAAGCATGACCCTCATTAGTGCACCCCCGTACTGTTAGGGTATGCTAGCTAAAGCATCCATGCATGCATTTCAATCATTATATCTGAGGTTTTTAAATACCGGTACGTAGTTTACATTCACTGAGTTCCAGGTCTGACATCCATAACTTAAAGAAATGCGTCATAAAGCTAACTAAATGCTCATAATGTGATAAAACTCCAAAGCTTTCTTCTTCGTCGTTACACATTTTAGCATCATAATTCCCTCAGAGTTGCATTCAGTAATAACGATGGAGAGGAGGAGGATATCCACCATAGCAAATGTAGCGACAAACTTCCTTACATATAAACGTGCTCAATGTGAGGACTCATTAGATGTGATCCATGATGTTATGAGGAAAATAAGGTGGAACGGAAGTAAGGAGTGATAGCACATTCTGTACGAGGAGCTTATAAACAGCACCAATAACTCATATAGCTCCAGGGTAACGAACTATCATTAACTAACGCACTTGAGTCAAACGGAGAGGAATAATATTTCTCTTCTTGAGTAATATCCGGTCATATAATCACCCCGTAAATACGCACAACTCCATCAACCTCATCGTCGTCATCGTCACCATAAACATACATAGAAAATTAACCATTCAATCTTCCCTTTTGTCTCCTCATCCTCACACCTCACATCCACAGGTTCCATTATAGCATAGCCTAATTACCTCCTATCCTACACCTACTTACTGACTTGATTGAATCACAACTTATTGTTCAACTACAACAACACCTCAAAAGATCACCCGAATCAGTTTCTTCTCCCAGAAGTGTCCCATCAGTCTTGTGGACAGTAACTGTGAGTCCACTTAACGGATAGGGAGTGTTGTCGGTCAGTGCTGCTATACAGTTGAAAACATAATGAAAACCTTTCACCTCACTATTTGGATAGGCCTCTGGTGCCTGGATTTTGGAAATGTGTGGGGCATTCTGAATGCCAAAAATCTATCAACCTCACCGTCAGGTTTGTGAAGTGAACTAATTTCTCCATCCTGTGTTTGAAGTTTAATTCTCGTCCATTCATTGCTCTCCCTATTTTTGAAAATAATTACAGAAATTTCCGAGTTACCATACGTTCCAACCTTAGAAAATTTTAGACGAGTGAAAAGCCCTGAGCCAATACATGCGATTCCTGAAAGTGATGAGGATATTCTGCAGTATCTTGACGGTAAGTTTCATCTCGTGATATTAGCTTTTTCATAACATCAACTAATTCAACAAACCTGCAAATGCAGGTTCGCGATATCATCCCGGTGACAATTCGAATGATTTGGACATCAAAATTGAGGTAAACTTTCATTTCTACCGGCTATGCCCGTAAAGACTTGCTGTGTTCCTTACGCCTCTTTAACGCCGTTGCAGATGAGCTCAACAACAAATCTTACTGGACCAGGTCCACAACTAGTTTATTTCATAATTAAAAATGAAGGGAAGCAGGACGAGTATATTCAATTCAATGCCAGTGATGAAAGAGGATATGCGCAGGAGATGCCTCCAACTGAGTGAGTAAATTTCCTCAAATTTCATACTTCCAAACTTGACGAATTGCCTCTCTATACGAATTCCAAATAGCTTTTGAATGATAACAACAACTGACACTAATTCAATCTCAGATTTTACTTGCCAAGCGGCTCCTCACGTGAGATATCTGTCCTCATGCACTTTCCGGAGGATGCTGACAGAAGCGCTCCAGACCTGATTACCGTAAATGCAAGCGGCAAGGGTAAAAGAAATACGGTGAAGAGGAGCGCTTATTATTACCCAGGCCCAGAGGTGTGAAATAATTATACGCTAGATTTTGATACAATGTAATCTCTCCACCCCGTGTAATATTAATGCATATTTATAAATGCATTCTAGTATTCTGGTGGCGAATATAATGCTGGCTATTACCAGTCACAACCTTTCTGCTACGACCGCTACGTCACCGGAAACTGTCGGTACAGGACAGAAAGATTTGAATGCGACAAATATCACTGGACTGCTCATGCTACAGTTCAAAGTCCAACAGGTGAAATAATTAGCCTACTTTTAACAGTAAATTTCAGCTCCATCTTAACACACTATTTTGCTCATTACTTCTTTCAGGAATTCAATTCTTAAGATCAATCCCAGAAGGTGTGTTCACTACGCCAGAATTGGTGCCTGGAACTCGAGACCGGATGAGGGTATCTTTGACTGTAACTTGTTGTGTCCAATATGTACAATTTGTTAACGTCAACCCTTCATACCCTAATGTAGGCACCGCGTGCATTGTTGATGTCAAAGGCAAGTCATTAATCAACTCCTATATACACTTACTCTCCAAAACCTATCAAATTAACTAATGATTTACAAACTTTCTACAGAGCTCCAAGGACTGAATCCTGCAGAAATTGCAGGGGTAGTTGTAGGTGTTATTATTGCCATCATCATAATAATCACCATCATAGCTTTGCTCATAAGAAGAAGGCGAGGTCGCAGTGTCATAGCAGGTCAACATCGTGTGTCTACCAGGGAGACTGCAGTTGATTAGAAAATTTGACTCAACTTAAACATCATCATCGTCTCTATGTCGACCAACCAAAACCTGATGTATATTAGGAATATATATAATCATAACCGAAAAGCCATCACCATCATATGCCAAGTGTGTGAATTATTCACGCAACGTATTCCTTAATCTCCCTGTCAATAATAATAATTTATACATACTCTGTCATCTAAATTCTTTTGTAAGGTGTTTTTTACAATATTACCTAGAATATGTTATATTTTATGATGGTTTCTTCTACAACAGCTATAAAAACTATAGTAGTCAATAAACATTAAAACTTGACTTGCGAAACTGAATCTGGTACTAATTCTAACATCGCGTTCTCAATGAGACACAACTGTTCATGACTCATAAACTAAAAGCTATATACATCCTACATCCTACTGTAGAAAACAATTAAAATGTCGTATTCATATCCTTGTCTAATCTACCAGCTGGTGAATCATCGTTTCCTAAAATAATTACGGAGGACACCTTTTCCTTCCTCGATTATACCACCATGACTCAAATGTCAGCCGCTACCCCTAAACAACTAATTGATTCACAACAACAAAGATTAAGCTCCACCACAAACTCCAAAACCCCCCAATTTCTTGGTGATAGTAATGACAAAAATTACCAGCTGAATTCTTCAAAATCTCCTCTTGTACGGTAACCGGGATAGGTACTAATAGCCTGGCATCCGAGAAATCTTCGAGCGAGAAGCCGGTCGAGGCCGTACTCAGTAATGAGTTTTTGATCGGTTTATCACCCGCACTTTTGTCTGACATGTTGATAATGATGACCAAGTTGAAACTGAATCTGCCGAAAACTTTCTTCTATTATAGATCCCCCACGAAATCTTCTGACTTTTTGCTTATTGTCAAAGCTGGTCCAAGTGGTTCAGTAGTAGCAGAAGAACATTATTATTGAAAATTCAAGCTCGAACGCCTGTTTTATAACTCCGGCTCAAAATTAATCTTGTTTGGATTAAAGGACGATGTAGTAGTAACTACGTTTCAGTTATGCCACGATGAACAGGTGATCAGTTTAATAATATGACTCATACAGACAATCCTGCTGGGATCAAAGAAGAAAGTACATCATTAATTAACCTCATTCATTACTCATGCAAATGACAAGATAGAGGATCATACGTGTTGTTTGCAAGCTTACCGAAATTTTTATACTCCAAAATGTTACTGGTTCCTATTTAACTGGACAATATACAGAGTCAGTTGTCATAAAATCCAGTGGGTTATGTTGTTTTTATAGTTGGCCAAATTGTAACAGACTTGAAATAAATTGCATTTCCTGTCTACGGCGGCCCATCTGTATAACCCTCTTAGAAAGTCAGCTGGGAAAGATTGGCATATTGGAGCAGGTCCATCTATGTAGCAGTTTGTAAGCAGAAAAGTTGCTCTCACATTTCTTAGACTTGACGTAAGGGTGGTCTGGCTATTGCTGGCAATTGTTGGAGCTTAACTTCTTCTGGTGATCAAGTCCTTTCTCGGGTTCCTGGCTCTTACTTTCCACCGAAATCGGATGATGATGATGAAGAGATTGGAATGATGGGTACGAAGGAAGCGTAAAGTAGCGTAAATGACATTTCTATAAGATCCTCTTGTTAGGGGATCCACCCATGTCTGTACATAAGACGATTCTGCCTTGACAGCAGGCCTTCTATCAGAACGAATAATCTAAACTGTCTTCACTTTCCGGCATTCGGTCACATTCGGTTTTAGCATGGGTGGACAGCAAGAATATCAGTATAACTTCCCACTGTGTCGCTTAACCCCAAATTCAAAGCTCTTCTCGAAATATTAGGGTACACCGTTGTTACATTTGATTTTACTATTTGATAAGGGGAAGACGAAGCTGTGATGGAAGTTGGGAAATTTCATCTTGTCATCATCCTTGTGGAATAACAAGGACAAGCTAGAAGCTAGCATGCCAGGAGCATTCCGATTGCTTGGAAAAATGTTCTTCTTCTACCATGTCATTCAAATTCTCAAGGAGAAAAGGGGGGAAATTTGCGAAAAGTTTTGACTCAAATTTTCCGTCTGCTAACTTAATGTTGCCTAAATGTGTGGAAACTTTAGTATGGAGTAAAGTGATAGAATTGAGTGGAGGAGGTTTATTTCAGCAGTCAGTTGCATAAGAACGCAGGGAATTTCCGGGTGTTCGCTGGTGCCTGGATTTCACGTACCACTGAACCCTAAAGGCACACGAGGTCTGTAATAATCTTCATCTCCGGTCATGCACATACGAAACAGGCTCAACGGAGCGAGGGTCTATCTCTCTGTCTCTCTCTTTCTCCCTTGCTCCCTTGAGATTGTGAGTGTCTTTAAATCCGCTTATTCATCATCTAAGTTCTTATAACTCAAGTCTTATCATGAGTAATTTTCCTAAAAAGCCATAGATTTTAGCAGAAATAGTTTCTGACCTTTTAGTAGTGCTGTTGTATGTGTGTGAACTGTGCTTTGCAACTGTTATCCTGTTGTATGGCAAAGATTACAACAATAATAATGCTCAAATCTTGATGAGATGAGTAAATGGATTTGACTAATCAGCTGATGGGAAAATCACATGGACCTGAGCACTCACGCTTGCTTGCCTTTCTTCACGTGGTCCACCATTATTGCCATCACGAACAAACGCCTTCAAAAGAGCACTAACTGAGAATTTTATTTCATATGCTCACCACTCCACGTCCGCAGACTTTGTTCCTAGCGGCACAGTAATGCTTCTTACCTGAGAATTTGTCGTGATTCTGAAAAAGGAAACGCGATATTTATCGATATTGTGATAATCGTTTAAGATCTGAACTAAAATCCAGTTAGGGATACAGGGAATCTAATTCAGTCAACAACAGTACATACATGAATTATGCATTAGGGTCAGTCAGTCCAAGACACAATTAGAAGAACGTTGTTTGTAAGCGTATTTCTAAAATTTGTCATCCTGTCTCTGGTTTCCACATATCTCAAGTAACAACTTTATAATGATGAATCCTCTTGAAACTACAGCGTTTTCTTCTTCTGATGAAGTACTCTTAAGGTGGCGGTAGCATGAATGTACATTCTGCACAAATTTTAAAGAGCTTTGTCGAAAAAATGAAAAGGAAGACGTCCAACTTAAAATACATGTTGAAAACATTTGGTTCTAATATGTCTTTTCATGTACAGCATAGGCATACCATGCTCTCTCACGCTCTTGGTCTGATCCTGAGGTAAACGGGAACTAATTATGTGGAAACGGTCTTTGAAATACAGCTGCCGCTGCTGATATAACTGTGAGTGCAAGTTGGCATCCGCCACCACCCCTCAGGAGAGAATTTCTTGAATGAATTGGTTGCCAATGATGGTGTGTATTATAGAAAGTCGACTTCATCTTGATACCAAGATCGTGCGCGGGGGTAGTGCAAAAATCTTGTTGGGTGGGAAGGACCTCCATATTAAATATAATGAATATTATACACAGTAAAGCAAAGCACCATCATGAGGTGACCATTGCCTCTGGCTTGCAGTTGTCATACTTAACGTTCAACGCCAACAATCTCCGGCTCAGTATTGTCAAGAAGTTGTAGTCGTAGTGAGTGCAAGATACTGAATAGCTATATATACAGAAAGAATAACATGGGTGACTGGTGCTTCCCGGTGAGGCCTTTTGTCTTCCTATTGTGTACAGCAGTTTTCACAGGTAAAGAAAAAACTATACAAATCTTTTAACCCATCCTTAATTAACTCTCAACCTACTCTGCAATTCCAAATCAGTGACTTGTTGTTCTTAGGCTTGGTTCTTGTAACGAACGGTAATTACAAAGCTCATACATATAAACGTAGACAAACACACATTTGACAAGCAGGGGACAAAAAGTCAATGTAACATTCATCTCCACCGGCTTTTTACTTTCATACGCTTTATCATTATTTCTATGCAAAAGCCGAAAGGGAAACTTTCATTAGCCCAAATTTCTGCAGAGCAAATCATCTTCGCCAAACGAGTGTCACTGGGCATAATTACCAGGGTAGGTTGTATGAAAAATCTGCAAGATGAGTAGCTTCACAAATAGCCTATTAGTGAAATGACAGGCTTTAGAAAGGTTTGCCATTTCATGACACTACTGTTCCAAGTTCCAGGCTGAAACAACATCAGTCTTAATGTACCTTCCTTTCATCTTAAATTCCAAGGATATTATTTTCCCTTTTGTAGAATAATGCTCTTCTATAGAGATACTACAGTCTAACTCATCCTCTCCGCATGATCAGGTCTGCTATAAGTTTAGCAACGACCGCTGTCAGTATGACATCCAAGCTAATGAATACTTTGTCAGATTCTTGCAGCAGAGTCACAGTAAAATCGATCGTTTTTTGTTTCTTTGTATATTAGCCCGCTCTGTGGATAGAGACCCATGGTGGTTAGTATAATTTTTTAGGCGTCCAATCGTTTCCCCCTAATGTAGTTGCAAAATCAGAATGTCACGTATTTTTGCCCATGGTCTTACTGAGGCTAATGGTATGAAATGACCGTCTAGGGCAAAAGGACTGAGAAATCTCGGGCATATGGTGAGCACTAATTTGCAGCACATGCGGAAAGCAATGGTCAATTTATTTTCTGCAAAGTGTTGGCAGAATGACCATGAAATTTGTCTCACTCTTCTTCTGCTTCTTCCTCCTTCTCCTCCTCTTCTTGTTGGCTCCAGCTGAGCATTTAACGGGTCAGTGGTGGTGGTGAAGAAGAAGAAGAAAAGTAAAATACCTTGAATCAACTTACATATTACATAATGCTTGACCAGACAGGTTATCGCACCCAGGGCTTATTATGTGAAAAACACAAGTTTTGTCGTTGTTTCTTCCTCCTCGCAATTATTGCAGTATGATGCAGCAGGAAGAACAGGACGGCTAGAGATAAAATATAGGCACGCATCATCATCAAGCTGTCTTCTTATAACATTGTTTCAGTCAGCCTTTCTGTTCCTGCTAAGCAGAACATGACGAAGGGTGCACGCACTGTGAAAATGAAACAAGAACGCTGATGAACTCGAGCCGTTTGACCAGTAAAATGCCATCATCAGTGAATCTTATGTGTCTTCCGTGGTTCATTACACGCTGTGAGATAAATTAGATTGGCAAGTTGGCACTGGAAATTGCCATACATTTCAAGACCCACACACGTACAATAATTTTCCAATGAGCTTTGTACAACAGCTTGTGGTAATTATTGCGGTACTGTTCCATTGCACCTACAGCCTACAGGACTTGCACTGTTCTCTCTGTGCGATCACAATGCTTTTCACATTACATTACAAATACTAATAAAGTATGGTCAAAATTATGCGCGAGTATAGCGGATTCGTAGTGTAAAATGCCACGTCGTAGTCTCTCTCGTTTACCGGTTCAGTCTTTATACTTTATAGTTGGTGGTGTAGGAAAAAATTGATAAGCCACTAAATCATTGACGTATATGGATCAGTTTGACACTCATGGCAAATGTTATGCCGTATGTTAACATGACGGTAAAGCCGACCGGTACTCTTATAAATCCATGGCAGTTATTATTATTATTACTTTGTTATTCCCTTCCCAATGCTGCTGCTGCTTTCTTGAATTCTATCCATCATTCATTCCCTTTTCAAACTGAAGGTTTTTGCTAGGCATGAGTGTATAATGCAGTAAGAGAAATTTTCCACTTTGAATCAACCTTCTTGCCAAGTTATTATCTGCAAATGAAATGGTGCAACTACTAGTGCAGTATCCATTATATTTTCCCCCCTCTGCTTAACTAAATAACATGCATAGACGGTAAAAAAAGAGACGGAAGGTAATAGTGGAGTACAAGGTTTTTGTCTGTATCTTTCATTATTTTACATTATTCAAGCCTGTATTTTCCAATGGTGCAGGGCATGCAGTTTGACATAAAAAAAGAACAAATGCTGAGTGTGTTTAGGGAATGAAAATGCTGTGTTTGTAGTTGAGTCTATTTATCTCTGTCGGAAGCAGAAGGTAAAGTGATTACCTCCTGGGCTAGTACACACATACAGACAGACTGATATAATCAAAATATTTTGAAGCCTTGCGAAAGTGCGTATTCATGCTGATGCATTCATAAAATCACAAGTCTTTACTGACACACATATTACAGCTTACTTTGGCACACACGTTCATTTACAACATTATTATGCACATCATCAGTGGACTTGTGAACAATACTTTGCTCCTCAGCTGACAAAAAATAGGACGTTTTTACATTTCATCTTGTCCCTTCGTCGTCCGTACCATCGTCAACTTTTTCCCTTCTAGAAGTTTACTTCTTGGTTTGTATAGAAACAAGTCTTTTATCTTGGGACCTTTCTGTGTGAAAAGTCAAACAACAAAAGCATCTGAACAGATATATAGTTCGCGGGCTCCAGAAGAATGAAGAAAAGATAATCATGCTGTAGCTATGAGACAAGTCAGAATGTTCCTCTCGTTAAATAGAATAGAAAAGGCGAGTGTTCTTGCTTTGTTTTATAGTTAGTGCGGAGTTGGCAGTGTGTTGATAACAAGGCCGTACCATCACCATCGTCATCGTCACTAAGTTCTATGCCACGTTGGGAAGCCGATGCTGGTGCGGGGAAGAAGGAAACCAGCATCGTCCTGAGTTTCTCACACGACCATCAATAATTGATTTCAAAGGCATGGAATAATTTGTGTTGGCCAAATTTTCCTATCAGTTCGCCCAAATCAGCTGGACTTTCTGAGGAAATATGCGTGAGCGAGCAGACGGGGATAGAATCGATAAAATGTCCCGGTCATAAATTGTCATGGACTCTTACATAGTAGAAGAAGAAGCTTTTGCTGCTGGTGTAAATTACAACTGGCCGCTTTTCTGGGTCGAAGTATAAGTTGCGGATAGAGTAAGCGAAAATTGTATCGGACGATAAGCTGCCAGCAGGAGGGAGTCGAAGGATATGAGCCGCTGGAAACATTTGCATTTCTCGGGGGACAATATCAAAAATCTTGTGATAACAGGAATTAACAGGACTGAAGAAGGAGCTTCGGACAACCCGCTGGGTCTGTATGTTTCCCGTCCAGCGTTATCAGCCCGGAGTTTTTCTTCACCATAGCCGTGCTGCCCTGCGTAGTGTAATAATCCAGCGGATGGCAGGGCGTTTTGAAGAGCCAAGTCTCCTGTCTTGACTATAGTCATTTGACACATAGCTGCTCAATTCCGCTGTGGTAAATGCCAAAGAGTCGATGAGAATTATGCGAGAACGCCTTAGAGCTGTCGGTCAGAATGGGGAATGATATGATGGTTTCATACTTAACGTCAATCTTTAGTGATAATGTAGAGGCAGTAAAATAGCTTGTGGAAAAATTAAGGCCGCACTCACCCACGACTATGGAGTGACACATGAAATATTAATGTGGTGCAAACCTATACGACGTATCATAAACAATGATATGACACACGGTATCGCTCTTGAAACTTTAGGCTACTGCCTCGAACAAGGAGGATTAA
>JAQFYD010002032.1:0-10584 GCA_034694225.1 Bourletiella hortensis
GTTGGTCTGTGGCAGCTATTTTTTAAGGGATTCACAATCTGGCAACCTTGAAACGTGTCTTTTTCGCCACAACAGGGAAACGTGAGGTGACACTGCCAGGGGGAGCCACAATCGCATGCCTCTCCTTCATCCAGGACACCTTTGTTGTTGAAAAAGAAAATATTTAGAAATGATCCCCATTATGTTAACCAGTCTGAATTACACATAGCTTCACATTACCGTTGCCACAGAAAGATTCTTCATGTTCCTCCACTAAACATGATGCTGAGCTGGAGGATAAAAACATGGTAATCTGATCCTTCGCGCAAATAGAGAAACGAAGAGAATTTGGGCGCATTCCAACATTAGTTTGCTGAATAGGATGCATGGTGAAAGGGTTTATATAATCATAAATCTGTTTGTCAAAGCATTCAGGATCAGAGTAGGAGTCGTGTCCTGCACCAAATAAGTGTCCAAGAGCGTGCATTACTCCTCGAAATACATCTGTTTTAGTGACTTTATGTTGGTAGGCGAAGCCTGAGATAAGAGCAACATTGCTCGCACTACACAATGCCCCTGAAGGAAAAAATCACAATTTGGAAACTTAAACGTTAGCAAGGTATAAAAACAATATGGAAGCTTACGTCTGTTCGTTGCAGCAATACTGGGAGCCATGTCGTGGTAGATAAAGCCTAAAATTGCACAGCAGTCTGTGAATCTGGATTCTAATTCATCTCTTGCCAAAGACAAGGCGGACTTTGGTGACAGTATTTTGGGGTCGCGTGTAAAATTATTTAATTTTGCACTCAAAATATCTGCATGGGATTTGCCAGCGTAATCAATTGGGGATTGATTCAAGTGCTTTGCAAATTCATCATAGTAATCTTCAAAGTAATCCTGACGTTTAGGTCTTTGATTGAGAAAGTAGTTGAAAGCCTTGTAGACATCTTGCGACTTTTCTTTTCCGAAAGGAAATGCATGCCTTCTCTTTCTTCCACTTGTGGCGTTCCCGGATGATGAAGAGCTTGGATCTGTGCTGACTTTGATGTGATCAGATAGCAAAATCTTTCGGATTTTGAACCCAATGTTTTCTGGGATGCCATCCTGATTAAAATCCATTGCCCTAAATATCCAGTCGGTAAAAGTTATAATGCTGATAACTTCGGAAATCCCATGAAGAAGGCTTCCACCGAGGCCAAATGCTTCTGCGAATTGTGGTTGTATCCACAGGCAGAGCGAGCAGGTGCTTGTCTTGTCACTGCAATTGAATCCATTGTTAGATTCCAATGCTGTCCATTGGTTTCATGTTACTGTAAAATTACAGGATTTTCACTTACATCCGAGTGTCGAACAGTTCGGAAAGTGAGAACCCACTTGAAAAAGCAAGAGCTTCGTTAATATCTTCGGCATCAATGTCTTCCTCTACGGCATTTTCACCAAAGAACTGGTTGAAACTGAATAAAGATCTTCGTCGGCGCTTCCTTCCTTGGACTGACTGATCTGTAGGATTAAGCAACCCAAAGTTGTGCCTTAAACCTTGCAGAAGCTGCGGTAAACATGAGAGGATCTGAGGAATTCCTTACCTGTACTACTTTCGTCTTGTACTGCTTGAGCAGAAGCCTCTGTGCTATGGTTTACCATTGGAATTTCAGTACTGTGTGGCACGACTTGAGCATTTGCGCTCGGTTGGCTTTGAGGCACTGCAGGAGGCGGGGGCGGTGGCATGTTACTATTTGGTAGCACTTCTGTGGATTGTATGAAGTTTGTAGGATACGTCCTCATCGTTGTAGCCAAAGGGTCTTTATATTCTGTGCTCCCGATGAACTGGAATTTTGTTCCAACGGTAGGAGGAACAGTTTCGATTGTTTCTGTGACAGAACTGAAGCCAGTCGTAGGTTTCTTCGCCTGTTTCGTTTGCTGAGAAACTTTCTTTGCTGATATCGGAGCAAATACTGTCGTGTGATTTAAATCTTTGGGATTTACACTGACGTCAGAAGAGACCTGGGTGACTTCAGTACTGAATAGTATCGTCTGGAACTCTGTGCTAGTGAAGAATGGAAGTGCGGATGATTCAGTGGTTGTTGCTTTTGATTTAGTCGTTAGTGCGGCCGAAATTGCTGTGGGATTTGGCAGCCTATTGGTCACATTTGTGACATTTGGCAGCCTATTGGTCACATTTGGGACATTAGGCGCTTGGGGAAGCGCCACGGTAGTTTCGTTAGCTGCAGATGGCTGGTGTGTCACGAGCTCAGTGGAACCAAGAAAATTACCAACGCTGACTATTACTGGCACGTCATCTGCATCTGTAGAATGATATGGCCCCTCAGTTGATCCGAAGAATGACAAAGTGTGCTGCTGTGGCGCTACTATGCGTCCTGGTTCGGTAGAGTGGGCACCAGTGAAGTGGGTTTCATGCGGATCTGTGGAGCGGTATGGGGTGGTAATCTCTGGTGGTTCCGTAGGTGGTTGTGTTGGTACTTCGTTTAAAATGAGCATCTTCTCGCCGTTTACGATATCAAGTAAACCTGAAGCATTTCCAAGAAGGTCACTTATTGCAAAGGCGTCGGACAATGTTTCCACGACGACCGTTGTATCGTTTTTGTCAACAATGATTCCGGTTACGTTGGTGCCATCAGCATATTGAATCAGAATCGGGCCATTTTTATGAAGCTTCTGAGGTGAGTCTGGGGTCAAAACTATGGCTGTGTCGTTTTCATCTGCAATTTTAGCACTCATAACTGTACCATTTTTATCTACCAGTCGGACTGTTTCTATGAGTCGAAAAACCAGAGTAGAGCCATTAATATTTCTCAGAGAAGTTACTAACGTTGCTCCATCCGGCATTTGAATCACGTAAGGTAAGCCAACTTGAAATTTAGGATCTGGAGGAGTCACGTCAGGTTTGATAACGACTGTGGAAGCGTTCCGGTACAGAATGGTACCATTTACGATTGGCTGCTGATCACCGCTTTTCACAAGGACTGCAAGTCCAACACCGCTGTCTACCTTTTGACCCCTAATGACAGTCTGATTTGATCCAATGCTTGACACGACACCTTGAAAAACTGTTCCATTAGGTCCATCAACAGTAACATTTTGCCCAATTGTTCCCGCAGGCACACTCGCATTCACGTTAATATGAGTTGCATTCTCTGCTAGAACTTCACCGGATGCAATTACAGTTCCCTTCTTGTCCTTTATATCAACATGTATTCCCTTCACGGGTTTTGGTTCCAAAATTACTTCATTCCCATTAATAGCCACAATTTTGACATCAAGGGTATTTCCGTCCTCGTTTTCAAGGACAATTTCATGTCCCAACAGCGCTGGATCAATTCCCTTCGTATTGATGACGATAGCAGTCGCATTGCTGCTTGCAATTTTACCGCCAGTGATTTTGGTTCCATTTAGATACTGAATTTCCGCTGTTGCTGAGGCCGACATAATAGAATTGATGCCACCTCCGTTCATCTGAGCTTTCTGCCTCTCCGTAGAATGGTACGGAGGCGTGCTAAATATTGTTGAATGTAGAAGCGCCATCTGGCTGGCTCTTGTAAGGGCTGCAGTAGGCTTAGGGGTGGTAGTAGGCCGTGCTGTGGTTGCCCTTGGTGTTTGGGACCTGTTCGTCGTAAGTTGAACCCGCCTGCTTACCTCAGTGGAGTGGTAAGGTACAGTAGTTGGTTCAGTCGAGTGGTAAACAACTTGAGTGGTTTGACTACTTCGTGCAGTTGTTCTCATGGATGTGCTTGAAGCTTTGCTAGTGGTAGCGATTGAGGTCATGTTTGGAACTGCGTATCCTGTGATTGCTGTTGAATGAACTGGTGGTACGTACGGCTGTGTAGAATGAAACAAGCCTGAGGTTGAAGGTGGAGGTGATCGCTTTCCTGTGGTGAACGTGGTGTTAACGGCGGGGTGAGCTGTTGTCGTCGGTGTGGCTGTGCTCGCCCGTGTGGTAAGAGGTGTTGCTGTCAGATCGGTAGAATGGATGGGAGGGTAAAAACCTTGTGTGGAATGTTCAAGTAGTGGGGTAGAAGATTCCCTTGCTGTTGTCTGATTTGCAGTTGTTGTTGATCCGGGAATCGTGACTTGTGTAGAGTGATAGGGCACAGTCGAGGGTATTGTTGAGTGCACTATCAGTGGGCCAACTGCAGCTGTTGCGGCATCGTTCTGAACAACCTCAATTACTACTCCTGCAGACGTGGATCCCTTTTTCTGCACCGTCTTTATGGTACCATTGGCTAGAGCAGTGCTATTTGGCCCGAAAACAACAACCTTGTTGTCCGTTAAGTTTTCAGGAGGGTCAACGGCAGTTGAGACCATGACATGAGTGTAATTTTTATCACCAATCTCCCCTTGCAACAGTATGGTACCATTGGAATCAGCAATTTCGACGGGCGTCCCAATTGCCGCATCTATAATATCTGATTCTGTAGAGTGGTAAAACTTGAACGACGTATCAGTCACTTCTGTAGAGAACATAATAGGCGTCGTAACCGTGCTGTTCATTGTAGACCCAGTAGTCGTCTGTGCAATATCAGTGGACAGAGATAAATCAGGCGGATTGGTTATCGTAGTAGCTTGGGTGGTAGTAGTCACAGCTGTTGTGGTTCGTGTTGGAACTTCGGTCGAGTGAACTGGTAAGATACTAGATATTGTCGACGCCTCCGTGGAGTGATTGAGAAATTGTACAAGTGTAACTTCGGTAGAGTGGTCCATCGGTTCTGGACTTCCACGGGTGGATACTTCTGTGGAGTGATACCGCGGCGGAAGGGTTGTTGTTGTGACTGTTGTGAGCGGGGAAACGTCGGTGGAGTGGTGTGTAAAGAATACAAAGGGGGTAGCCTCAGTTGAGTGGTAATACAGGAAAGTACCTGTTGTGGGTGGTGAAATATCTGTAGAGTGATGAAAAATAAACTGAGGACCTTCAGTAGAATGAATGGGCGACAAGTTGGTGAGGCCGGTGGTTAAATCAGTGGAATGGACAGCAGGTCCGTAAGAAGTTGATGGTTCTGTTGAATGTAGAATTGGTGTGGTAGTCGTGGTTACCGTAGGTCCATTCTCAGTTGAATGAACTGGTTTCGATGGTGTCGTCAGGATCACAGTTGTAACATTTTCGAGTATTGTTGAGTGCCGAAGTTCTGGTTTTGTTACGGTGGAGGCAGTTGTATGTGTCGTGCCCGTTGTCCTAGTGGGCGTGGTACCTGCCACCGTGGTGGCTGATTTAGTAGGTACCGTGGTTCCCGAAGTCACTGAAGAACTGGACCTTTTGGTAGCCGCGAAGGCAGTCGTTACAGGTGATTGTGTCAAAACTGTTGTTACAGGTGGGCCAGAAGGTACAGCTACTGAGAAGTCTGATGGATTCAGTGCTCTGTCAGCATGAAGCCACTGCGCATCTGAAATAGTTGACACATACTCGAAAATGACAGCATTGTCTTTCTCCTTGACAGCCACTGTGTCAGTCAGATACTTTCGACTGTACATTCCTGCGCTGGAAATTGGTTCGACAAAGAAGATAATGTGATACAGTCGAAACTTGTCATACAGGCGGATGGTGCCATAAAACTCACTATAAAGACAAATTAATTTTAGAAAGCAAAAGTGAATTGCCTTTTTGCGAGAAAAATGGTACAGCTATTACTTTTTTACAATGTATCCTTGCACCACTGAATTTGGTTCCCCTGGGATGAATCCAATGACCGGCTTGACGTTGTCATATAGCTTTTCCTTAGAAAATGTAATACCCTCCACATCAATGGAAAAATCCTGTGCAATAACGAGTTTAAATGTACTCCCGACCGGCCTTTATAATAACAGTTTTGTGGCTGCTTCTCTGCACAGTACCTTTTCAAAGACCTTGTTCGTCTCTGGATTATCTCGGTACAAACAAAGCACACGACGGGACTTGTAGTCTTTTAGAAGGTGGACCTTCAAAGAAACTGCGCACGGTTGATCTCCTAATATCTCTGACGCTGTTGCCCTTGATCGACTGGGAATGTTCATGTAACTAACCCGAAGTTTGGTATTTGCCGAACAATACAAAGTTTGTATTGACCGATGACGCTCGGCCCAAATATTAATGGAATACTGCTCAAGAATACGGGGGACCGTCTTGGTGGCAAACAATGGAATCAAGAAGATCATCTGAAGTTGAAAGTAAATAAGAAAGGAGGCCATTTCGCTCCCATGATTGAATCAGCACTACAAGTGTTGTGCATTTTTGTATTAGTCTGAGTTGGGCTCGTTCCAGAGATTTATTCAACTTTCATTAGAGGAGATATCGCGAGGAGTTCCAATTCTGAATTCACTCTCAGTAAGAAGACGGCGTACTTGTTACCATTACGCTACTAATCAGTAGCGGAATAACGATGGCGAGATAGCTATGATTCGGTCAAGGGCAATAATTTTTGTGTTTCTCCTACAAATTTTCATTACAAGCAAAGTTGGCTGCTCAGTGCAAATACTAAAAGAATTTTCAGTCGACCTCTCCGCAGAACGTCATCGCACTGTTCATACTGAGTACTGCTACTTAAATACAAAGATTGACAGGGATTACGCTGAGATTCCCCCGAAAGTTACAATTACCAGAGGGCAAATATTTGGGAAGGTACCGTGTGCTGTGACTTTTGAGGTTACCCTATTGGGGGATCATCAAGATCATAGAATAGTTTGCCTATTTAAGAACCATGACTCCGAAGTTGTGACGTCCGTAAGCATCCAATACAAATACCGTTAGCTAAATTAAGACCGAGCAGAACAGACATGCTACCTTGTTTTCATTTTACAGGATTCATTAATAACAATAGCGGAATCAAAAGTTCCCGAGAAGGACTTATTCACCTGGACTGAATCGGTGGAGGGCTTTTTAGTGAATGAACCCAGTTCTCACGTGCAAGGCTACATAGTTAAAAAGTAAGCAAAGTAAACGATTTACTTTTAAATCATGTCAGCAAATCTATTCGTATGACAATTATTGACTTGGATTGCAGGAACTTTTACGGCAGCATCCGAATGTATGACAAGTATCATCTGTATCATATTGTCTTTTATATTGAGCCCATTGAAAACGCTGCTTTTTACGGTGGAGCAAACTTGGAAGCAAAACCAGCTCATGTGAATGCAATCCTTTTTGAATATCTGTCGTCAGATTTGACGTCGAAATGGTCCCAAGTGTGTAAGCAAAAGATGCAGGATGGAGGAATGTCAAATGTCACCCAGGGCAGGCCGACTGAGCCACAAGGAACCCCTGCAATGATTAGTGAACTGCCAGAAATTGTTCCTCCAGAAATATTACCGATTCAGACGACACCTAAAAGACGAACATCTTTTGCAGTTGTTACTAAAGACAGTAGTTTTACGACAACCGTAAAATTTTCTGGGAAAACACTGGCAACGGACAGCCCCACAATAAAGACAACCTCAGAGCCGCCAACCTCAATGGTGAAAACAATAACGGCTACCACGGTGACACCAATGGTTCACACTTCTGTACACATCAGTTTTAACTTCAGCACCGATAGGAACTCTTATGAGCCCCTGCCAGGAACGTTCTCAACAGATAGAGATGCTGACTGGTCAGATCCTGCGTTTTCAACAGACAGGGATGAAAATGGAAGGATCCATACAACGACAGTGCGCCCTAACACAGCGGGCCCTAACACAGCATCGGCAACGACCGAAGCGGAGGATTCAACATCAACTCAGCTATCCACGCATACAAACGAACCTGGTCAACCAATTTACTTTTCTACAGAGGCATCATTGAAGTTTTCCACCGACCCTGCAGCAGCCGGTTCTTTCGTTTTGCCAGAGCAGTCCACCTTGATAAATTGGAAGGCACTGACGAATATGCTCGGCCGTCGCATTAAAGAACCGGATGTTGACCCAAGTAAAGCGGCTGCCAGCGGCAGTGATACCGCCAAAAACGATATGCCTGTGGATAATGGTTTCTCTACTGAGGCTGTAACAAAAAAGAGTGCGTTATCAGTGACAAACGTTTATTTTTCTACGGAAAAGGTGACTACGGCGGAAAGCGTTTCATCTCAAGGGTCAACAGCAGCCACAGATATTGCAGATGAAACACCCGTCGAAGCTACTGGGGAGCCTATTCTTCCCTCTAACTTCGTAGTTTCAACGGAGGTGGCTCAAGCTCTTCTTCATATGCCATACTACTCGACAATGGTACCTAGACCGGGAGAAGTTGCCGTGCCACCTCCTAATCACCGCTTCACGACAAAGTCTCCACACTATTTTACAGGGGAGCTTCCAAAAAAGTTTGCGCCATCCACAGAAGTACCTGAAGTAGCACCTACGGCAAAAATAGAACATTCTACGGTTATGATGAATGACGTGGGAAACGCTGGTAGGAGAGCTATGGCTTACAAGGACCAGTTGTATTCAGCAGACGATTATCAATACGCTAAAGAAGATGCCTACAGTTATGAGAAAGTTAGGAGATCGATAGATGAAAACCTTGTAACGGAAGATGCCAGCAGCAAAAATTTGCTGAAAGATGAAGCAACTCAAGAAAAAGTTGTTGATCGGATGAGACGTACCGTCAACGAGCCGTTGGCTTCAGAAAATGCGATTGAAGGTGAAGATGTTGGTGAAACCATTGATTTCACTGGAGGAATCACTTCCACTCGAATGTTTGATCTTCGCAGGTATAATCACTTGATTATTTTCGCTACTTTGAGGGAAAACATTTTGTACAACGGTTTTCACAGTAATAATATTCTCAAGGGAAAATGCAATGATTTGCGACCTTTGCCTTTGGGTTCAACCCAACTTTGCTGAAAAATTTGGCCTTGGCGGTGGTGTCTTACGTGGCCTTGCGGAAGTTGTTGACCTTATCAATTTTCTAAACTGGACCTTTCGAACGATCGACTTTAATCAAGATGGTTTCCCCGAAAACATTGGATTTCATGTTAAGAGGATTCTTCTGTCGGACGAAATTTCAACGGCTACAACGCGGAACCGAAGGAGCAACAGGAATTACTTTTATGGGCCTGGTGACAGCATCGCTCAATTAGTTCGCAAAATTCAAGAGTTGGACGCGAGCGAGTTTGATTTGAGATTTCGGCGGAACAAAATTGAGACGGAATTTGATGAATATGACGCTGAAATGGATGACGGAGACAAATATGCGGGTTATGAGACAAAAGACGGACCTCCGGACATAACAGACTTTTCAAGAAAAGTTGAAACTATTCCAGCAAAAACTGCTTTACAATTACTGGAATCCAAGTTAAGCAAGAAATTTCAAAGTTGTTGTGCCACTCTGGCTTTCATCTATCATGATATGGCACCAGTTTATTCTGTCAGCAACAAAAGTAATAGCCTTATTCTGTGTCTTTAGTGGTTATGTGCAAAATTTAAATTTTGGGGTCTTACAGGGGCGCTATGCGGTGTGAAGAATGTTGCCGTCGTTTCTGGATATTTAGCAGGTCGGAAGATTGGAAAATATGATATTTTCAGGGGTGTTATGCATGCCCTTGGACATCTATTCGGAGCATCGCATGATATACCAACGGATGTGGAATGTTTGGATGAGGAACTAGCTGATTTCATCAATCCGTATTCCCTTCATTCAATTCAGCAAGTCAATATCGGTTTGAGGCCTAATTCCATGAGATATTCAGTGTGTGCAAGGGATAGAATTACAATGTTTCTGTCATCTTCCGGAGCTAGCTGCTTAAAACCTTTGAGACAGCCATTCTGTGGAGATGGTATGCAAGACATTTGACGACAGTTTTTCCTGCATTGTGATTATTATTTTGATGTGCATCATATTCTATTCTAAAGGCATTGTGGACGTGGGTGAAGACTGTGACTGTGGATCCCCATGGCAGTGCCATTCTTCGTATTTCTGTTGTGGCGAACGAGAAACGTTTTTTGGCTGTAAAGCAGTTCATCCAAACAAATTTCGTTGCCCTCGCATTACTAAGTACTGAATCAGAACGATAAAATTGACATCAAACCAAGGAAGTGTCATTTGAAACGTTTAAACCGACGTCGGAATCCTGCTTGTTGCCTGTCTAGTAGTCCAATGGTGGCATCATTGATGTATGGGGAAAGTATGTCATACACAGAGTACAGACGATGGATGAAATTCCGTTGAATTGCGGCATGAGTCAGAAAATACGGAATTGTCGGGAAGTATATAATGATGAAAATCAAATGTCTGGCATTCCGTTTGTCTCATGGTATTCCTACACCCAATTATAGCCAGAATGTGTGATCGATTGAAGATTTGTTATGAAAAGAAACGTGATTGCATGCGTAATACTCAGGAAGTGAAAACGAAAACAAATGGCTTACCCCGACATGTGTGGCTCTACAGGAGCAGCGTCAGAACGAGGTCACACAGCACGTGAAGACAGCGGTGATCACACAACCCTAATCAACTAATTTTTCATGTTCATTCATTTTATCGTAATTTTCTGACAATTAAGACAGCCAGAGTTGTTCCAGTACAAAAATGAGTTTCAAATACCAAAATTTAGTGATCTTTTTAACTGCAATCCTACCGTGCATTCATTGCGACGTTTCTCAGTGCTACAGATTTCCCTATGCACCACTGTGCGCCGAAAATAAAAGGACCTACCC
>JAQFYD010002033.1:0-10584 GCA_034694225.1 Bourletiella hortensis
ACAGAATAGCAGACCCTAGCAACTGCTCCTTTCTCTCCATGGAACTTGCTTTTACTATAGGGGATTTTGCACACATATATAAACACATATGTGACACCAAAGTGTGCTATAGACATTTTCCATATCCGTCGTCATCGTCGTCGTCGTAGGAGCTAAGTTGTAGTTAAGCTTTTGCTCTTCTTCTTCTTGTACTATTTGGACATGTAAGCAAGTCAGTGAGGAGCCTTTCTTGAAATGGTGGTACGCATACTCGCGGGTGGATTGCTCAAGAAAAGGTTGTTATAGACAGGAGCAGAGGGGGAAATGGAATGAGACTCTTGAGGATGTGAATACTACGCTGTGGCTGTGGAGTAAGGCTGGCTGTGTGTTAGTTACTTACTACTACCACTGACTAACTTTCTCCTTCGTCTTCTACGTCTTCTACTTCTTCTATGCGTTTCTGTAGATAACATGACACACATGACAGAAAATTATATGCTATTTTCTTGACAGGGAAAGTAGGGAAGAGGACGGATGAAACGCATGATCGGGATGGGTATAGCTATATCCAGAGATGCTTGTCTTGTCGCTCATCCGCTGCTGCTGCTGGGTAAAATTCTCATTTGGTTAAATGCTCCATGGGGAGCTGCACAGACTCGGAGAAAGGATGAGGATGAGGATTGGGAAGCGTTGCTATGAGATGGGTAAACTCAGGTAGGTAGGCGATGGTGTGATTATATGTTGCTTGCTCCTGGTTTGGGGCAAATGCGTAGGTGATGAGGATGAGATGTTGTTTTTCCTGGGAACAAATTCTGAGCTACTTCCGTAGTTTGATAGAGAGGCACTTACAGCTGATTGCTATTTATTTGGGAAAATTGGGGAAGCAAAATCATAGCATGTGGATTGAAAATACAGTAAAATTCATGTTAAGTGACAGGTACTGATATTACGTGAGATTAAATTAATGCACGCCTGACGTTCAGAGCTGAGTGGTAGATTGCAATGTAGTTCATACAATATTCTCATGGCGACAAGGATCTCACGGAATCGAATGGCAATTTGGTCGTGTTTCAATCTTCGTCGCAAAAACACGGACCAACTGTCACATAGTCTTTGACAGACTCAAACGCGTTCTGGAAACCTGCTCAGGAACAACATGTTCATACCAAGTTCTTTATTTTTTATTCCAGGATTCCAAGTAGAAATTATGAAATAGCGTACCTTCAGAATGGTCCAGTATACGAGACCAACTTTTGGAGCAACACAAAAAGTTTGAACGCAGGCCAGGGATCAGCTCCAAAGCATACCAGATAGAAACCATGGTCATTAGCGGACGTTCACTCCAGGGATGGCGATAGGGGATCACCGTTACCGTAAATTGTCGCAGGTCTATAAAACGAGAAATAATAATGAGAATTATAATAATATAATTATATTATAACAATAGATGATTATCCAGCAAATTTTGAAAAACAAAAGCCGCTTGCTTTTCAACTGAAGAATGCTTCCATATGGTCTCAAAATCTCACTCATCCATGGAGTAAGGACTCCCTTTGGTGCACTTTCGAGCTTGGCCACAATTTCATTCGGGATACCTGTCAAAAAGCGATCCATGACTTCGTGCTTGAAAGTATAGCCCTGTATGTGTAATTTGCGGAGGGTAGGAAAATTGCGAAGAAGCCAGATGTCCGAGTCTTGCCTTTCTCCTTTGCCATATTTGCACTGTTGGTAGTTGACAGTGATGTAAGTAACTTGGGGGAAACACTTGGCCAAGTATTTGATAGCAGCTGCTCCACAATAACTCTCTAGTACGAGCTCATCCACGCTTTCCATGGGAAGTTCACAAACCTCCCAGAAATGATCTGAGATCGTTTTTTTCGTAATTTCAGTCTCCACGGTGTCCAATCGAATCTTGTTTAGCTTGGGAAAGGAGCTTCTGGACAAACGGGGGAATAGAGCCGACCCGTGCACATTAGGACATCCCAATTTGTTCATTTTAAAAGTTAGTTCCTCTAGCTCGTGAAACACAGGGAGGTCGTCCAACTGCTGCATGACGTTGTAAAATTTAAGCCTTTTCAACGTACTTGCATTGTGGGTCAACAGAACTTTCAGTGCGATGAGGAAGTGCTGAGTAGCACGTTCGTCGTTTCCCAGCACGATTAGCGATGTGAGTTGCGGAGGATTCACCGCCAATTCTGAAAAACCCTGAGTCTCTATGGAGTTAGTGATGATCATGGACGAAACTAAATTAAACTTCCTGACCTTCTTTAGTGCTGTCATTTGCAAGGCAGAATGGCAGTAGACATGTTGAATATCTTGCAAATTGGGAGCAGCACGGATCAGCTGTTCCAGGACACGTTTGCCCCTTCCCTCAAAAGGATTTGAGAATTTCAGGAAACGCAATGATCCCAATGAAAATTCTGGTGTTTCAGTCTTTCTGTAGGTGGGTAGTTCGCCAAGTTCTAGATACTGGAGCTGCGCAGTTGTCTTCAGCAAATTCTTCAGCATTATCCTATGCCACTTGATCCCGCACTTCGCTCTGAGATGAGTGAAAGTCATTCCACATCTTGTAAACAATTTCGTCAAATTTTTAAAATCCAAGTTGGCAGATCGCTTGCCGGTGATGCTCAGGTCAAGTCTGCAAAAGGGGAAGTTTGTGCCTCTCTTGACGCATCTGTAAAGCTGGCCAAATTTTTCCGAGTCCCACTCTCGTTTGATCCACACGGGCCGTTTTTTCAAAAGTGATGATGCAGTAATGTTCCAGGACTTGCTCACCAACCGACAATTAATGAGGGATAGAACATCCAAATTTTTCATTATCATCTCCCTAACCTGAAACGTAAGAACGGGCATGTTAGTGTTTCTTAAATTAATTTCATTTAATCCAGGAAAATTCGTTTATGCAACTGCATGCACAAATTTGAGAGGCAAATCAGAGGGCGTCTCGTGACGAACCTCGGGAGTTGACAGAACACTATTTACGGGATCTGATTTGGAATCCATTACTATTACCAAATGCCCACCAGAGTCCAACACAATAAATCAAGCACGGACCTCCAAACTGTAAGGACCATAAAATAATTTCAGTACCCACACGTGACCAAATATCTCCCCAAATCAATTTAAAACTATGCTAACCAAAATTACTGATTAAAAAAATTACTTCCAAACGCAACAAACGCCTCCCAAAAGCACCGCAGAGGTAATCTCCAACGGAGTTATAGACCATGTCCAACTAACGTATATGCTCGGTAATATCACTTTCTCGGCTATACAAAATTTCTTCCAAAACTGAAAAAAAATCCAAATACTTCCAACCACGTTTTGTACGCAGCTATATATATATATATATATATCAGCACAATGCATCTCCAGCTCAAGTCAGCTCCGCAGCAGAAGTCACACACTACAAGAAAACGTTTTTTTGGGGGTTGCGCCCTGAGCAATGAAATTGCCTAAAAAATGCAACCTCTTAAGCACTTACTCACACCCATTTTTCCTTCTTTCGGCCATTCCATTTCAGCCAATGCACCGATTTTGAAGCAAATTGTTGGAAAGTCAATGCGAGATAAAAGTCTACCTCCCTGAATTTTTGCCAAATATTAGGCCTTAAGGGTTCCGAGCAATTCGATGTTTGGTTGAAAACCGCAGCCCAAGCCAACTGAAAATCTTACAATTTGTCAGTCTTAAGTGACTTCTGAGGCGTAGCATGCAAACGACAAGGAGACGTATTTCTTCTAACCGCCGACTTCCCCGGAGGCAAGTACGAGCTTGCAATCTTTAACCAGAATTCTCTCCGTCTCCGGACAAATTACGTCCTGTACAAAGACTACATAATGCAGGAGCATTAGAATCAGCTCATGATAGTGATTTGCACTGAATTCCGATCTCGGATGCATTTTCCACAGGACGACTACCAGAACCGTATCAACTACCAGAAAAAGAACGGCATGCAAGTTCCGGAACAACAAATGGATGGGGCTTCCAGTATATTGTTCTCCTGGTTTCAAGAAGATTTGGTTCGACAGCTCACTTCATTACGTATAAAGATAGAATTACCCACATCATTGTCCTTCCTGGGAACCTTTGCGTGAAACGCTAGAATGGGCAATGTTTCCAGGTCCACGTCTCTGTTCAGTCACTGAGGCATTGCGTGATGGCGGTTGTCCTGGCGCTGCCACCGTGAGCCGGTTAGTCCGTTGCAGAATCCCAAATTCAAAGCTTAGTCGGCCTCACGCAATCTTTCATGCAAACGGCTATAAAATTCTGAACTTTTTCAAGTCGACACACCAATCAAGACTGCCAACGGGGTTCGATCCACGTAGCTGTTTCCTGTTAAATAATAATTTCCACAACTCGTACATTAACTAAGCAACCAGCCCGGCCTTGGAACAGAGCAAAGCAAATAATTCCCATGACATCCCATCCCATCGAATTTTCCCCACTGGGATGAAAATAAATTCGGAATTTTTGAGTCGGTGTGGGTACTATTAAGCGGGCTGAGAAATAATGGCGATATCTCATCGTCGCCGCTGTCCGTGGCAAGACGGCACTTAAGATGCTTCATTATCGACAATAGTTTGGGCATTGAACGGTAGTGGAATTTTCAGATAGCAATGGAAGCATTTTTGCCCTTTTCCGTGCAGAACTGACTAACCCTTCCACCAGGAATAGCGTCGAGTCGCTGCGGTTTCTAGATGCTGTAACTTCGCTCAGTAGTAATTTCAATGGGAAAATAATGACACGGTAGAATTTCTTCTGGACGCTAAAAAGTCCTAAAATTCCTACTAAGGAAACAGTAGAAGGATTGTAGTGACCGCCATAGGCATGTGTGGAGACAATTTTTTTGGTGTTATAAACAAAACTTAACTCTTACTCTTATTCCAGCTATCAACTTCCCCTGAAAGCCAGTGCTTTTAATCAACTGTTTACACTTGACTCTGCTTTTACATCTGTAAAAATTGAGTCTACTCAATTTACCGACGAGATGTTTGGTGAACAGTGTCTTGTGAAAGTCATGTATGCCTACTTTCAAGACCAAAGAAGATACGGCTAGTATCGACGGGTAAGGGTGGATGAAAAGTAACAGCATTATTCGACCAAGATTCACTGAACTCTACGACTTCTCCTCATCTCACATCTGCTAAAGTCCTTGAATCTGAAATACGAAAGGACGCGTTCGGTGGAGGCCCTTATAAAGGCTGCCGTCCCAGACAGTAGTGACACTACCATCATTCCTGCTCTTCTCAGGGATGCGACAAAGGTCCTACTATTGAACAGGCAAATTTCTAATACCAGCATGCCAATGTAGCCAATAAAAAGGGTCCAACACAATCGAAAAATTAAGTGCAAATCGGAGCCATTGAGAGAAAGTGGGAGATACAACGAATTCGCCAAAATAATATTTCGGCTGTGGTAAGACTGGACCCTAAGGTCTTCCCACTTTCTCCAGAGCCGCAGCAATCCACTGCTGACAATAACTTTTGGCCTCCTCGGAACGAGACTCTGGTGCCTGGGATGAAGGCCCTTTGTGAAACCATAGGACTGGGGCGCCACGACCGGTAAACGGTGATTTTCATACTGCCGAGCCAATTTGAGAGATTTGTCGGATCTCATGGCCTCCTGAAAGTAAACCCAATCGAAATCTATGAAACTTGAGGCTGACAGAAATACAGTTTTGGGCTTTGTCAGATGAGTACGTATTACATCCTTGACAAGACTCATAGGCACCAATCGTAATCTCTTTCTCCATAAGCGTATCCTCTCCAGCGCAACGGCGGTGCCGTATTTTGCTTTTACCTCCGTGTACTTGTTCCGTCCAAGCAGGGTAAGTAGCTCACAAGGATGCCTCAGATTTTGATGCCACCATTCATAAAGCCTGCTTTGATCAGAACACTGGACCCTCATCTTAAAATTGGAGCGCTCGTAAAGCTGGCGAAGTCTAGGTTCCAGTGACGAGTCATCAAACCCTATAAATATGGTGACATTTTCTTCGTCGAGCAGTCCGTCGCTCCAGTTTCTCGTGTAAACCGGCTCGAAAATGTAATTGGAACTGAATTCAGCGTTAAAGAAGTTCGTTAGGAAGGCTGCAGAGAAGAGCCACAGGGTCCATACGAAAAATAACGTCCTCCTTGTTCCTTGCATTCGGTGCATAAGAGGCGCGGGTTTTCCTAAAAACACCGTCACATGGGCCTGCTCCAGAAGAACCCTCAACGCAGTATACAATGTGAACAGAAATGCATTCAGGTTTTTCGGCCCAGAATGGATGACAAGAACGGACAATGAAACACCAACAGTCGTAACAATGACGACAGCCCAGACCGGCGTCTGAAGAGGTTGCAAGAACGGAGTCAAACTGAGCCATTTCGACTCCACTTCATTCAATCTTTCCGAAGTTATGAAACGGAATTCCGAAATTTTTCTCGGCTCCACAAGTTCATTGAGGGAGGGGATGGCCCTGACAGATACTTGAGGAATTCTGAAATTGTCCATACTGTTATATATGGCTCTTGAAGAAACGGAGGATTGCTATCATACTAATGTTATCCGGCTTCTACAGAACAAGGTACAGAGTTATTGGCAACAACTTGTTTCCAAGGCCAATTTTCTATCATTTTTCCTCATCACAGCCTGAGCTAAGCTCTGCACACGTCTTAGGCATGTTTGCTGCTGACATAAATTATATTACTCGTGCGATGAATCTTCAAGGACGGGGCCATGGGGCAAAGCCAGCGCAGGAAGTCTACTGGCCACAACGGGAGTATGACCATTGGATATGTTTTATGCAAACTTTACTTACGCACTGAGTACTCATGCTATACTGTTCATTGATATGATCGGTGAATTCAATGCGTGCATTTCGCACAAACACAGAGCAAATTAATTAAGAATTCACACTCTAAGTAATGCTGAAGCTAACTGAATCGTCATATGAATGCACGGCATATATTTTTCTGAAAGCTGCTCTGGATCTGGGTTATCCAAATGCTGACTTTACTTCATAATTCATACAAGGTTTCAAACGCTTTATTTGCGCTAAACGACGAATCTGTACGCACAACAAAGGAAAGCGATGGAGCACTTACAGAGCTTTCTTGGTTCCCATTCATGGATGAGTGATGAGGATGAGATGTTGTGCCTGGAAAAGTAATAGTTAGCTAATTCCGTCTGATAGAGAGCCATTTACTGCTGATTGCAGTGAGATTTATTTGGGAAAGTTCGGAAAGCAAAATCACAGCATGTATTTAAAATAAAGAAAATAAAAAATTCATGTTGATTAACAATTACTAATATTAGGTGAAGTTAAATTTATACGTACATGGCTTTCAATGGTTACTTACTAGGATTCAGCATCAGTGCTAGACGGCAGCATAGCTTCTATTAAAATTCTTCTTATGTTCACGACAATCTCATGGCATTGCATGGAAACTGTGTTGTCCCTTCATGAGTTTCGCAAAAACACTGGCCAATCGTCACGCAGTGCTTGACAGCCTGGAATTTCTCCTGGAAATCTGTTCAAGGAAAATTTCCATGTGGTTATCAATCGACACGTTTGAATGTATTTTTATTATAAGATGGAACATAAAAAAGAAGAAATGATTTACCTTCATAATGGTCTTGAATACGTTGGAAAGTTCCACTACAACAGCACAAGAAGTTTGCACGTAAGCCCGGAATCATCTGCAGAGCGTACCAGATGGAAACCATCGTGATGAATGGACCCTCGCGTGAAGGATTCAAAGGCGACCTCAAGGGCACAATTATCACTGTCAGCTCCCTCAAATCTGCAAACAATAATAACAAATAGTACCACCACTGGAATACTCACGCCTTGATGAACTTAAAGAGTTAATAAAGCAACAAATTACTTTTCAACTGAAGAATATTTCCACGTGGTCGCAAAATCTCGCTTATACTTGAAGATAGGTTCTCTTTCGGAGCGGTTCGCAGCTTGGCCACAATTTCTTTCGGAATCCCAGTCAAAAAGGTGTCCATAGTTCCGTTGTAGTAAGCGCAGCCAAGTATCTGTAACTTGCTCAGGCATTGAAAAGCTTTCAAAAGCCAAATATTGGACTGTTGCCTGTTCTTTCCGTCATATATGTTACGCATGTAACCCACTGAGATGTAAGTGACCCGTGGAAACAACTTGGCCAAGTATTCGATGACAGCTGGTTTACAATACGTATCCAGCTCAAGCTTGTCCACGCTTTCCAAGGGAATATCACAAGCTGCCCAGAAATGTTTATCAATGCATGCTTTGGTAATTTCGCTGACACGGCCGTCCAACCGTACCGACTTGAGCTTAGGGAACACACTGTTAGACAAGAGTGGTAGCACTGCCGACACGCCCCCTGGATGTTGATATCCATGAGTGGTATCAAATTTTAAGTGTAGTTCCTCTAGGCTATAAAGCACAGGAAGGTCGTCTAACGGCTTAAAAGAACCGGAAAATTTTAGCTTCTTCAATGAGTTTTGACTGTGAATCAAAATGGATTTTAAGGCAGTGTGGAATTGTCCCAAATCATGACCATGACCATAGTTTTGCACAGTCAGGGCCGTGAGCTGCGGAGGATTCATTGTCAATTCTGAAAAAATGTGAGGCTTAGTGTTTCCACTGAGAGTCAGAGATGACACTAAATCTATTTTCTGGGTTTTCCTGAGTGCTTCCATTTCCGCAATGGAGTCGGAAGAGACGTGTCGGATTTCTTGCAGTTTGGGAGCAGAACGAATTACTTCTGTGAGGTCACGTTTGTCCTTATGATAAATATAGTCGAAGCTAAGAATACGTAACGATGAAAAGGGAAATCGTGGGTCTTCTTCAGTATAGTAATGTGATGTGCCGACTTGAAGGTACTCTAGTTTTGTCGCTGTCTTCAATACTTTGCCCATCATTTCATCATGCCACTGGACTAAACTCTCATCGGCTCTGAGATGTGTAAATACGTCTCCAAATCTTTGAAACAGCTCGATTGCATAATCGAGTTTGTTTTCGTGCATCGCAGTGCATTGATGCTCAAGTCCAGTTTAGAGAATGGGAAATTGGTGCTCTTTTCGACGCATTTATAAAGGCGATGTAATGTCTGGGAATTCCATGTTTCTCGTCTGATCCAGATCGGACGCTTCTTCAGAACTGATGACGCCGTAATGTTCCAAGACTTACTCACAAATCGACAATGCAGGAGGGAACGAAGATCCAATTTTTTCATCATCATCTCTCGTAGCTAAAAGATCATAACACGAAATCAATTTAAACACCTAAAATTATAATCATTAGCTACGAATGCCCAGTATGAAAATTATCGTAGAAATTCTCGTCGTCTTTCATACAAACCTCAGGAGTGGATAGGACACTATTTACTGGATCCGGGTGGGAATCCATTGCAACCCCGCCCGCAACGTCCACTTCAATTAATCCGACACAATCCGAACTGCATTACAAATTACAAACACACAAATTACAGAAACATTAAACTTTACGCCTATGTGTGAATCAGCCCTCATGACAAATTATTTGAATCTCCAACAAGCAAATAAATATTCGCATTTCCAAATATCTACACTATTGGCTCACCGCAATTAACGTGGAATTCCGTATCAAACTATCGTATTGAAATTGCTGCAATCAGGTTTACTTACAAACGAAACTAAAATCGTCCAAACACCTGACGTCACAAATGATCTCCAACAAAAAAAAGCCCAACTAACATTTATAATAATACTTTCACAGTGCAACAGAAACCTGCTCAAACTGAAAAAGAAATCTTGATAGAGTACGCAACTGAACAACCGTACTTACAAATACGTTTCGTTCTCAATTGTCAACTGAATCACGGCAATGCATCACAACAGCTCAAGCCGACTGGACTTTCGGTTGAGTCTTCCGTCTTCAATAATGATACGCAGCAGGCGAACGACAAGAAAACGTATTTTTCTGAACGACGAACCCAGCGACAAGTCCGTCTCTTGCACCAGGAATGTCTTTTAATATTTCTTTTCACAATCTGCTTTTCATGCTTCCCGATAGGGCGTGTCGCAAGCAAAAAGGTCATCAAAGTGGTTTTTTTAAAAAAAGGAATGTCATTTACTTCGATGGGCGCACTTGAAAGTGCAGGCTGAACTTTTGCACTATCACTTTGAATATATGCACTTGCACTTGCACAGATATTCAAGTGCAGTTCAAGTACAGTTTCTCAAACGGCTGCACTTTTTGATCTTTCCCATGAAGGCGGAATGACCAGTGCAAGTGCAAGTTCAGCTTGTTGAAGTCGCCATCGATGCCAAATGTTACATTTTTCAGCTGCAACAGCTCATAACTGGGGTGAAATAGGGGCCGAAAAACGAAAGCGACAGCAGAGGACGTGCCAAATTAGCACTGATAGATAAGCATCTTTTGGCAGAGTTGTCTGACGGTGACCGGTGACGAAGAACCTGGCAAGCTCGCGCACATTGAAATCGTAGATCAGTGACGTCAAACTCAAACTGCGTATGGAAACTATCGCATAAAAATCCCGCAGAAAGTACGTAAATATTTCTTTTCATCTGCTTTACACGCTTGCTCATAGCTCGTCTCACAGCCAAACAGGTCATCAAAGTGGTGTAGTTAGT
>JAQFYD010002034.1:0-10583 GCA_034694225.1 Bourletiella hortensis
AATAATACTCCACTATACTTTTAAGTACAAAACAAGCCTTAAACCCTATTTATTTAAAAGCCGTATTTTTTCTAAAAACCCGATTTTTTACATATAAATTTCCCCGATTTATTCTGGTTAAATCATTCTAAAACCCCGGATTTTGGCCTAACCCTAATTATTACACATATATCTATATTATTTTTGGCTATCCATTGCACAAATATGTGTAATTTACACAAATAAATCAATCAATTATTCATTTTTAATTTCAATTAATGTTATAATTGTTCAAAAAATTTTGATATATCAATAAAGTTAAGTTTGATGCATAAGCATAAATATAAAGATATAAATTGCCTAAAAAATGCTCAATAAGGCACGTAATATATTTTATATTTTATATGTTTGAATCAATTTTTAAAAATTTGAGGATTTTAAATTATTGTATTTCACATTTTTTCTACGCATTATAGACAAAACCGAAATCATCATTATAAAAAACTGTTCATTTAAATTAAAATCTACACTAAAGACGTTTATGCAAATTTTTTTCAAACCCATGTATTTGTAAAAATTCATTATGTGCATCAAACATAATTTATGTTTAAAGAGAATCTATAAAATGAGTTTTTATTATAATAGATATTATTAAGTATATTCTCTTTTAAAAATATACATTAATTATGCGCAAAAAAGGCGTAAAATGGACTGCTTAGAACCCCTTTAAAATACTACAATTTTTTGATTTTAAATAAACATTTTATATTTTATAAAATTATCTCAAAATAAATTAATAAGTTTTATTGGGATAAGAATTCATTTATAAGCTAAATACATAAATACATTTTACTTAATAATATTACCATGTATTTAAGTTTGTATATCTTCTCATAATTTTGACAATCTAAAATTTTAAATCAATATTTTCTTAAAACTTTAGCCCTAACAAATTTGAGTGAATTTATCTTCTTAAGCTTGAAATTCAATGATTAAAGGGGTTCTAGAGCTTTTAATTGTGAACACTTTGAGTAATGCTTAGTGATATTACTATATATTAAAAAATTTTGGGTGTTTTTGATTAATTATAATGATTATTTAAAATTATCTCTTTGATGTCTTGTATATTTTATATATTAGCTGATATACAATAACTCAAATATTAAAGATTTGAAAATTACATAGTTTATATCATTATGTAAAAAATATAAAATCAATATTGAAAAAATATATAAATTATTAAACAAATTAAATTTTTAAAATGAAAACAATAAATTATGAAAAATCATCTGAATATTGGGAGGTAAATTTAAATTAATAATAAAAGAAAATACCAAGTACAGTAAACGGCATGTTAGGAGGATTAGAGGAATTAGATAAGATAGATATAGAAACATCTGAAAAGTTTTTAACTTCAATAAATATAAAACAAAATCTAAATTTAGTTTTAGGTATATACAGTTACTAATTTAGATTGTGGTTCTGGTATTGGTAGGATAACATTGAATTTATTATCCAAATTTTCCAAGAATATCGATCTGTTGGAACAAAATAATAAGTTTTTGTTAAAATCAAAGTTGTTTTTATCTAAATTATATGAAGAAAATAGAATTAAGAATTTGTATAATTGTAGTTTAAAAGATTTTAAGTCTGATACTAAATATGATCTTATTTGGTGTCAATGGGTTTTGGCTTATTTAAATGATGGTATCAAATTTATTTGAGCTTTATAGAAGATTTGATAAAATTTTTAAAAAACATAAAAAACAATTTATGTGATAATGGATATATAATAATAAAAGAAAATTATAGCAAAAACAGTGATATTTTTGATGATATTGATTCTAGTGTTTGTAGGTTTTTATCTTGTTTTATTTTTAGAACTGATCGTAATTTTAAAAATATTTTTGATTTGGCTGGTTTAAAAATCATAAAAGAATTAATACAACCAAATTTTCCCAAAAATCTATTCCCAGTCAAAATGTAAAAACAAAATTAAATTTAATAGGTATGCACTAAAATCAATTTAAATAAAATAAATTTAATAAAAAAGCCAAGTTTTAAATTTCAACAGAATCATTTTTATTCTTTTTTCTTTTTTTCTATAATTTAATTATTTATTAAACTGGTTTTTGTATTTCTTCTTCATTTATATTTAGTTGTATTTGTGAGGATAATTCTTTACCATCAATAGATCTATGCTTTAAATTACCAACCCAAAATGCATTTAAACAACCATTTATTTCCAACATTTCTTTAACTTTAAATAACAATTGTTCTAAAGATTTTCTACAACCAGGTACATAATTTGCCAAATTCTTATTTATTATTTTTGAATGTCCACATACATTCTGTATATTAAATATTATTTACTTGTAATATTCTTGTGCCTACTTGCAATGGTTTAAATATTTGTATTATTGAATCTCTATATGTTGAAAAATATGCATTTAAATAAGGTACTAATTTTTTACAAAATAATTCTATAAATTTTCTTCCAGACTTTAAACTTATCAATATTATATTATTCAATTCTGTTGTTTTTACTATTATCATTAAATTTTTCCATATATCTACCATTCTTGATATTTTTATTATCATTTCTTCATCCATTGATGAATTATTATCTACTTTGGTAACTATTTGATTTAATGTTTCTGATAATATCTATTTTTGTTATAAATAAATACTTTATAATAAATATGAAACGTATTTTCATTGAAGTGGGATATGTTGCTACTAAACTCTTCTGGATTTTCAATATAAGGAATCAAGATTTGATTTATGTAAAAGCTAATTGTATCTAAAGAATTAGCCGAGAAATTGATTTCTGATGTCAGCAAGTTAATAAGTTGATTTTTCTAAGAATAACCTTAAAATATACATTTAAAGCTGTACTAGATGTAGAATGAAGAATTGATTTGATAAGTTTTATCATGGAATTTTTAGACTCTTCATTAATATACTTGTTCTCCATCAAAATAAACATTAAATCATGTATTTGTAATTTTAAGCTAAACTTGAGATCTTTATCCATTATTTTTAGTAAGCTTTGAAGCTTGTTTTTAATCTAAAGTCACGTTGTAAATTATACCTTTTCATTATATTGATCGTAATTGTATTTGGATACGAATTCTATTAATGTTTTCAAGTTTTTTATTAAAAGATTTAAAAGCTCATCAACTTCTTCAATTTCCTTTAATTAAAATTTAAAACTACTGTATCAGATAGGTTTGAAATATACTCAACTTCATCAATTAATGGTTCAAAAAATATATTAATGATATCATCCTACAAATAAAATCATAATTTACCTTGTTATTTTCTAAGTATGAAGGCTTTAAAATTTTTGAAAAATGTATTTCTAATTCTTTAAGTAAATATAATATAGAATCGTTCTAAATTTTAAAATTGAATTTACTTTTAAATCTTTGGAGTCTTTTCTTATTAAAGATATGTATTTGAAAACGAGAGGCTGAAATTGAAAATATAAAAATACATCAAATGGTTTTAAAGAATCTTTTAATGTTTCTTTTGTTAGTTTGATGTCAGTTTTCTAAAAATTAACTTAAGATATACAGAAGTATCAATTTCATCAAAAGCGGGACTCAAGGAGAATAAAACATCTTCTAATTCGCTTAAATTATCAAGTCTTTGTATAATAAGTTTGGAATCTGAATTCATAAAATTAAATACATGTATAAGCTTTGTTATCAGCATCATGAAATACATTAATCAGAGTTCTCAGCCTATCATAAAAATTATTTAATACCAATTAATAGCTACAAACGTAGCTCTAATCTTAGAATTATTATCTCCTAAATAATGAATCAACTCTAAATACTAATGTCATTTTCTTTGGAAAACATTTCGATTCCACAACCCAATAATGCATCAAATTCGCTTACGGATCCATTATTCATCTTTTTCTCACAAACTTGAAATATCTGAAACAACGGACATAAATGAAGACCTTTTTCTATGTATTTTTTAACATCAACACATTTGTCAAATATGTCTATAACGACTTCGGATGCCTTGAAGTAAAAATCTTAAATACCCCGCTATTTAGATCATACCAAATAATTTCTTTTGTATGTTTTACTGTCCCAAGAACCATATCTTGAGAAGAAAACTCGCCAATATCTTTTAAATATAGCTCATTGAATTTATTGACTAGATTTTCGTAAACCCATATATAGAATGGATCTTCTGTGCTTAGATTACAAACAATGTCAGATATCATGTCATATGCAAATGATAGAGCATCCTAAAGTATTGTTTGTCAATAATACAGTTGATTTGACGTTGTTACTAAAAACAAGATCGAGTAGTTGTTGAACTTTTTTAGGCAGTGATTTAGTGTTGTCTAGAAATTTATACAAAAATACTGGAACTAGATTGAGGCTCGCTTATTAATCTTCTAATAACAGAAAATGCAGAAATAACACCAATTTTTTGATAGGAATCTTCGGGGTGGGATAAGTTTTTCCTTATTATAATAGTAAGCTCTGTTTCTAAGGAAGATGAATTATCTTCAGAGTTCTAAAATAAATCAATATTAATACCGAAGTTATCAAAATGATGAGAATATCAAATAATGAGGAAACCTGTTCTTCTGTAAGCTTTATAAGATAGTCGAGCAAAGATTTTATATATAAAGAAAATTTTATAGCTATTTTTGGTAGTTCAGTAACAACAGAATATAAAATCTTTAATCCAGAATCAGCTTCTAATGGGTAAATATTAAAGATAAATCATTGTATATAAAAGTTTATAATATAAAAGGATATTGTTCCCATTCCTATATGAGATATAAGATTTTCAATTATAGTCTAAAAATAAAATAAAACAACACCTGTTGCACTAGCCAATCAAATTGCTTATAAACTAAAAAGTAGTTTTTCTCAGCTATTGAAAGGCATAAATCAGAATTCTCATTGTGAGAAAGAAGGAAAGAGAGAATAGAAATATAGTTGTTTACATGACTACATAAAACTTTTTATTTACTTTTTGATAACTTTAAGATAATCAGTTGAAAATTTCTCCAAGAAATCATTAGAAATTACACCTGATAAAATTTTTGAAGCAAACAATTTCTCTACAACCTTTTTCGAGTTGTTATGTAAAAATAAAAGGACAATGATATCCAAAAACTTTATTGAATTCTAATATAAAATAAATGTTTTACATTTTCTGAAATTGTGTGAGCTTCTTTTATCCATAAATCTTTAAGTTCTACTCTAGTATTTATACCGGTTTTAATGGAATCTTAAATTTAATTTATTATCTATACCAATTATAAGAAATTCGACATTATCTAGTTTAGTGTTTTTATTTTGATATTTTCTCAAACTCTCCAAATCGACCTTGTTCCTGATGTGGTTTGTAATCTTAAATATAAAAACTTCAATACTTCTGGTAAATTTTTGGTGGAAGATGAATTAAGTAAAAACTTTATCATTGTAGGTATATGCTCAATATCAACACTTTCAAGTTGGGATAAAGTTATTGCAGTCATTTCATCCTAAAGTTTTATATGTGAATACTATTATTTCATTAGGTATGTTGAGATTCGATAAGCTTTCAAGTAAGGGTATAAGAAGATTTTGATCATTCTTTGTCATTTTAACCAGTTCTTCGATAAAGCTCTTAAGTTTAAATATTAGTATACTTCATATTCAACTTCAGAAAATATTTCGGGAATAGAGTTAATAATTTCTTTTTGTATATAAATAGGAACAACATCAAATATCTTAAATAAAAAATAGACGAACTTCAATAAGTTTCTTGGATAACGTTATGTAATCTACAATTTTATCCAACCATTTAAATTGATTTAGAATCAAGCTTGGAACATTTTGTTTTCTAAGTTTTAAATTCTATTGATTACTCATTTTCTTCTTGATACTCAGGTAATTTCTCTAGCAAAATATCAGATATTTCTTGTTGAATATCATCAATAGAGATTAATAACTTAAATAAAGATGTGTTATAATTATTTCTAACTTTTATATATTTATATACTGCTTTCCGTCAATAGTAATTGAATTCAAACATCTCAAAAAGTTGTCTGTGATGTCTAGATATTCTGATATTTGAGAAACGAGATTTGGTTCTTTTTCAATAGAATCAACCAACTTTTCTTTCAAAATGCTCATGTTATCATCTCAATAATTATTATTTTATTATACTTGTATCGAAACGTAAATTTGTTTCTTTTAATCCTATTTCTTCGAATTTTTGAATTATTGATGTGATTGTCATTTTAAAAATTACTGCGAAAAATTATCAAAAATAAATAAGCAGAAAATGAAATTATAAAATTTTCAGAAATGTCAATAATAAGATACCAAATGATCATTTAAACTTACATGAAGTAATCGTAAATGCTAAAATCTAAAACATTATATGCATTTATTAAATTTCATATTTCAACTAATAAGTTAAATAGTAAAAAATAATTCTTATTACAAATATAACTAGAAATACACAATTTATATTTGTTTTTAGTCTCATCTGAAGTTTCATGTATATTACAAGAAGCGTTATTTAAGGTTTTAACTCTCAAATAAAGAAAATATATTAAATGAAGCATTTATCGGAAAGAGTCATGTGTATTATTAAATAAATACAATTAAGAATCTATTAAAAACCAACTATAAATACAAAAAATTTAGAGATTCGTCCAAGTTAATTTATATTTTAGAAGCTTGGCTAGGGTTTCTTATAAGTATTAAGACGTAGTTATGTCGATTATTTAGAAAATTCCAAACTACACTCTTTCACAGGTTATTTGCGCAAAGAATTTAGAACGGTTTTGCTTAAATAACATTTCAAATGATAATTTATGATTATCTTAATTTAATTTAACAAATTATTATTCTATAATGTCCTTATTTTCACTTATAAACAAACTTTTAAAAAATTATCATATGATATACTCAAAAAACCTATCGGAGTTTTTGCGCAAATAACCTGTGAAAGGCTGTAACTTAATAACGAAAGACAGTTAGTTATTTATTTTTTAAATTAAGATAAAAATGATTGAATAAATAAACTAACAAATTTACAGTATTTCACAGGTTTTATGCGCAAAATTTTCGACTGATTTTTGGCCCATATCTCGGGTGGGATTATTATAAAAAGGTATTTACAAGAGAAAATAAAGACATTATAAAATAACAAATATCAAATTAAATTAAGATAATTAGAATTTATGATTTGACAGAATATATGGGCAAAATCTTACTAAAATTTTCTGCGCATAAAACCTGTGAAATACTGTAGTTATTTAATAAATATTGTTGATTTTATTTTTTGTTTTTTCTTATCTATCGTTTCTTAACATTTTTGATTTACTTGATATTTAGAATGAAATAATAAAGTTTTTAACAATGAGTCGAAATACTTATATAGTACCTTTATGGAAATTACTCACACGTTTAACCTAAATATTAAATTGATAACTAAAAAATTCATAAAATTTTGAATACTTTTGAAAGTGTTAGACCCTTTTCGTGTTTATGAACATATAAAAAATTTAAATCAATAAGTGAACATATGATTTATATTATGAATGATTTTATACTATGGGATGTCTATTTTTATTAATTCTATATAAAGTATGATTTTAAATGTTATTAATAGCAGTTATGAGAAATATAATATTAGCAATTAAAGATATACAATAATTTGAAGACAGGGGGTTTAGAATAATACATCAAGGAGATGTTATTAATACAATTTTATTTAAAAGTGACAATTTGTTCTTGATGGGAACAAGTTTAAAATTTAAATTAAAATTTTCAATCGGTTAATTTTGAAAAAACTTTCTCAAATGAGTGACAATCATATGGATCATTTCAATGTTTAAATTAAACTTTATAATATTAGGGACAAATGGGCGATTTAATAGGAAAAAGCTCAGGATATATATCATCGCTACCAGATGAAGTTCAACACCGTTTAGATGGTTTAAAAGGATTACAAGTAGATTTAAGTCTTTTAATTAAAAGTTAAAACATGCTGAATTAGAAGCAAAATTTAATAAAGAGGTTTATGAACTAGAGAAAAAATATTTAGAATCTTATGGCCCTCTATATAAAGAGGTATATATTTTTATGATTCACTTAATAGAGATCTTTAATTATTAGTGGTAAATCAGAACCTAAGAAAGAAGATGCAGAAAAAGGAAAAATTGCTAGACAAGAAGAAATGGATGTAGTTCTTAACAATAATTTCATAGGAGGAACAAACTACATTGCCTAAGATTGAAGATAAAATGGACGGTATTCAAATTAAATGAATATTTTTAGGAGTTCCAGAGTTTTGGTTGACTGCCCTAAAAAATCACCCTAGAATAACATACATGATTTCAGAAGAAGATGAAGAAGCTTTAGTTAACTTGACAGATATAGAAATAAAATATTTAGAGAAGGATTTAGTAAAATTTAAAAAATAATATCATAGGGGTTTAAAATAATATTTCATTTTGTTGAAAATGATTTTTTTACAAATAAAGAATTGACTAAAAAATATTTTTATGGCCAATCTCCTGAATTTGGTGATTTTATTTTTGAAAGTTCTGAAGGGTTTATATAGTTTTAATATTTTAGGTGTAAAATTGATTGGAAAGAAGGTAAAAATCTAACAGTTTCAAAAAAGCAAAAGAAACAAAAGAATAAAGGTAAACAAATATTACATTATAATTAGTCACAAATGAAATCAGAGTAGTTGAACAAGAAATGATTAAGGAATCTTTCTTCCAATTCTTTAATCCGCCTATTCAATCAGAAAATGACAATTTAAATGAAGAAGATCATGCAGAATTAAATGATATGATGGAGGCTGATTATGAACTTGGTGAAGAGTTTAAAAATAAAATTATACCACATGCTATTGATTGGTTTACTGGAATTGCTCTTCAATATGAAGAAATGGATTATCCTGAAGTATTTATTATATACAGTTTTTAGTTTGATAGTTATGAAGAAGGAGATGCCAATGACGTTGATTAATCAATAAATTATTTATTTACAATTCTACCGTATTTCACGCGTTCTCTACGTAGTAAAATCGACAAGGTTCAATCGCAGATCGCATGTACATTTTTAAAAAATATACATAGTAAGAAAAATATTGTTATTTTTTATACTAGAATATTAATACCAATAAACCATCTTAATAGTATCTAATGGCGCCATTCTTTCTTTATGATATTGTGACCTTTATTCATAAAAGCAAAAAAAACTAGCGATCACCCTTTCAATCCAAAACTTAACCATGTGAAACAAAATAAAATTGTAATTCGAATTTAAATTTTGCGCAGAAAACAAGTAAATTGTTAAATTCACACATTTTCTGCACAGATCGCATGTACATATTTTTCGCAGAAAACGCGTGAAATAAGGTAATTTAATTTAAATTAAGTGGATCAATATTAAAATTTAGTATAATTATTCTTTATGTTAATGGTTTTTGTACTATTCGAATATTACATACTTTTATAACAAAGCTTCGATAAGACTTTTATATAAGTTTGAAGAATGCGGAGGGAAGCTCATCAAAAAGTAAAAGATTTTTTTATAATCCAAATCAAAGTTTTTAGTATAGAGCGGGAAAAGTACCGTATTTAACGCGTTTTCTTCGCAAAAAATGTACATGACATCTGCACAGAAAATGGATAAAATATACAAATTACACGTTTTCTAGGCAATCCGAGACAAAAATTAAATCATCATGATTTTTAAAAAATTGTTTTCAATATATATATTTACATACGATTTAGGATTTTGAGTGTTTGTTTAAAAATAATTTTTACGTCATTTAGCATGACAATTATATCATTTTATTTTTTAACAAAAAGTGAAAAATTGTATATGTTAATTTGTTCAAATTATGCTTAAGCCATGTACATTTTTTGTAAATGTATATTACATTTGTGAAGAAAATGCGTAAAAATGACTGCACAGAAAGCGCGTTAAATACGGTAGTCCGATTTAATTTTTTTAAATTTTTGGAAACCAATTTTTAAAAAAAAAATAAAAATGAAATTAAGTAATAAAAGATAATATTATAAGAAAAATATGAATTTTTTATTTTTTATGTTCTTTAATTGTGATTTTTTATACATTTTTAATTAATGTTTTGATTAAGATATTTAAAAATCATCATATAGATACCGAGCTACCTCTCGAGCCTTGTAGCCATTATAGTTAGTAAAACATAAGTGAAATACAACCATTATTGATTTGTCTCATTATTTGTTAATTGGTTTCGTATATTATTGAAATTTTTAACAAATTTATTAAAGCTATGGCAATAATGATTCGACACTATACTATAACTAGGGCTAAGACTCGAATAAGGTTTAACTTCTACATTTATTTTTAGAATTAACCAGTTTATCGTTGCTTTTTTAGTATTTAGTGATAATTTATACTACCTCCATTTCAAAATAGAGGTCGATTATCGTTTATATTAAAAAATAAATCAGCATTTTAATCTTTTGATTAGATTACAATATATTAATATACTTTTAATATATTTAAATGTTATGATGTGTTAACTTTATATCTTACTGTTTTTTAATTATTTTTATT
>JAQFYD010002035.1:0-10582 GCA_034694225.1 Bourletiella hortensis
GTTAGGTTTTTATTTCCCACCACGGATGAGCTCCATCCTAATTTCCACAATTTTCTTGTCCATCGAGCAGGATGAGGCATAATATCATTAACAAGAACTTTTGGGTACAACCGTCCACGCAGTACAGTATACGGTTCCGTTGGACGAAACCATGGGTTGCCGCAAGGCATCGTAGCTACGGTTGCTGGGGTAAGGGCCTTTTATGTGGGACGGGGAGTTGACGGCTAATTTTGACATCATCATCGTCATAGGGGGCGACGACGAGTTGTAGATATAATAGCATTGAAATTCAACGTCCTTATTATGTAGTAAGGGCTGTCATAATGAACATAAGCAGTGAGACCTTTAGTTAATTTTGAAAGAGATATGCTTATTCAGACTTCTAGGAGACAGCTTTACCGTCTCACTATAATTTTAAGAGGACATCAAAAGAGCCAAGAAAGTATCATCATCCTTCCTTTCTCTTTCTGCTGGATGTGAATTCATCAGATGCGTGTATGTCAAAGAATAATTGTTACTCCTCTGCTGCCACTTTCTTCGCCACATTCACCTGCAAATGGCGACCCCTTTATCATTCTACTTTGGCCTACTTTCTCCTTGTTCAGTTTTCCTCAACCTTGCATGTAATGCAGTGTAAATTGAAAATGCGATGTCTCTTTGTTTTCTCTTACTTCGCGATCTAAGTTAATCGTTTCTTTGACATTCTAACACCGGCACAGGGAGCAGTGCAAACCCGGCCACCATACGTGTGTCAAGCCTAGATAATTAATAATTTGATTGTAACTGAAGCAGTCGGTAACAACATGCTCAAGCACGACACCTTAACGCACGGAGCAATTCACTCCGCTACCCTTGTACCTTTGTATAGTTTCCCCACCTTTTCACATCAAATCTCCATTAAATGTAACGTTAAAACAATAAAAGTTATGACGGATACCAATATCTTTGAGAATTAAGTTCGGATTTTGGCGAGCGCCTGCAGCGAAACTTCTCAAATACTTAAGTTTCAGGAAAGCCTCAGAAGAATCCCACTGCACGGTGAGCTAAGAAGCCACTCAAAATAAAATTCGTATCCACCTAATGGTAAAACACCCTGTACATATCCCAAGGGAGATTCTTAGGAGCGAATGAAGCTACGTGCATGTGTACGTGTGTGTGGGTGTCTCCTACTTCTTTAACGGTTCATAAAAGTTTGGAAATAGTGCATTCTACTTGACTTGCCACGTGCCCTCGTCCGCACTTACTTGTTTGTACACGGGACGAATTCGTTAGAAAGTCCGAGAACTCATTATTGTTATGAAGGGGAATAAGGAGACAGTTTTGAGGATGTGGAGAAAAGTTCTGAAATTCATTTAATTACAGCGCTTCATTATTCATTAAATTCGTCTGCAGCACGAGCCTCCTCAACTTTGCGGTCCTCACGTTGCCATCTTATTTCGTCCGTATTTAAAATTCGCAAAAAATACTAACTACATCGGCACAAAAAATGAAGCTCTGGAAATATTGGCGAAATGATCCTAAAAACGAAAATAATGCCGGTTGAAAATAACAGCAAAAGAAGTAATAATTACTAGCGAGTTTTTGTCGAGAGAATAAGTAAGCAAGCAGACTTCAGCAATATAGCTGGTGGAAGCGGTTGTGGCAGTCAGTGATGAGAGTGGAAACAAATGAAAAAAGTTTTAGGGAAAAACTGGAAGGAAAGGGAAAGATAGACGAGAAGAGAATGAAGAAATGAGTGAAAATGGTAAGAGTAATCACATGGTACTTGTCTTAATAATGCTTACGACCTTTTCTCTTCTCTCATAGACTACTACTACTATCTCAAATATAGAGGCCAAGTTTCATTAAAACAACAGGAAAGTTTACAGTGTGGCTGGAACGCTTGACTATGGAAGCACAAGTGTCATCATCATGATACTTTCCTCGTCACTTGAGTCATATATATATATATTTACTAAACTTTTCCCACTTGAATACCATAGCTGCAGAAGGATTAGTTTGCATATTATTTCCAGCATTTTCTTGCAACGTATCCTCAAGTATGGGACTCTCCGCTAGGATGGCATTACACTGTTTTCTTTCGTCTAGTATAACTGGGCGAATAGTTATTACAATAATCTGCTGAGACTGTCGCTAAGGCATCTCTTAAATATAATAGCTTCCAGTCATGTTCTTCTTACAGCCAAGATGATTGAAATAATACATAGAGATAAGAGCGGCTGACTAAAATATATGCTATTTAAAGGTAGATTAATGATGTGCTATTTATTTTACAACTTACAGGTGTTAGATTTATCGTCTAATAAGATTGACTTACTACCACCGGTGATTTTCATAAGGAATACGAAGCTTCGCTATTTGGATCTCTCGAATAACCACATTAGGTCATTACCAAGAGACTCACTGGTGGGCTCAGCTGTGGAAATACTTAACTTGGGTTCTAATCACTTTGTCAACCTGCCTGTAGGAGCCTTATCACAGGTCAGTACATATATAGTTATATGCACAAAGTAGTCTTCCATACCACTTTCTCCAATTAATCTTTTCGTGCTGGAGTCCGGGAAATCCTTGTACCTCAAATGTATTACTCTGTGAGAGAAAGAGAAGAGAGTTAAGTGGATATATATACAGTTTTCCGTCTTCCAGCGTATATAGTTTGTGCTGTTTAAGTGAATTTTACGTTGGACAATGTGAAATTTAAGGTGGGAAGTGGCGGAGAAGATTTAGTTTCTTATGTGTGTCCTCCAACACGACCACTATGCTTCTACTACCTCTACCACCGCCACCGTTGCTGGCCCTGTCCTCTTTTTCTTCCATGGAGGACATGGTGTGAAAGCTTAAAATCCATTGTAGGAGGAGGAGAGCTCCCATAGTCTTGCTCTTCCACTGGCTCTGTCTCTCTCTCTCTCTGTCTGTCTTGCCCTGTTCACGGGAGGAACGTATGGCGAAGCTGATCTTATTTGGCATTTGTTTACACTGTCCCTGTAGATATCCCGACGGTTGAGAAGATTGGACATGTCACAGAATTCGTTGGAGCACTTGGACAGCACCATGTTTGAGTCCATTGCCGGACTTGTCCACCTTAATTTGTCTCACAATCGACTCAGCATTTTACCCGACAACGCCTTTGCCAATTTAGCCTCCCTTCGTGAATTAGATCTGAGCTTCAATTTTCTCCGGGCCAATTTCAAAGTAAGTATTTTTATCCAACCACCTAGCTGAGTACGTTTACTCCTATTTTCTCCCTGTCGTGCTAATTGCCTCTTGACTAATGGCTACTAGTAGTAGTAGTAGCATCGATTGCTGAAAAATGTGTATAGATATAATTATACAGGGCTGCTGGATCTGCTAGCTACTTCTTATCAGACATATTAGTTTCTCCTTCATTAATAATTCAGAAGGTGTCCCGTTTACACACATCTACTCATGAGACAACGTGAAAGAGACAAGCCAATCATTTTTTATTTCCTGCTCCATCATGAAAATACCACCTATTGAGTTCATAGTTATGTAATCCTATCTTACAACTTTGTGCCCGCACGGGAAGTAAGGGATCGCAGGTGCGAGCTCATTTGCTAAACAAGTATAGGCGTAATGTTCAAAAGCTTAACCTCGCTCCTTGAACAGCATCTGTCAGCTTTATTACTAGCTACTTGTTATCCGCAACGCTACTTTTTACAGTCTAAAGAAAGCATTCATTTGGGGCAAGTTTGAAGATTTATCTGCGGGACCTGTGGAACCGTATTGCAAAATAAATTGCAGATTCTTTGCATACATAAACAGATTTAGTGCTACCATCTGAATTTTGTTGCAGAGGATACGTTTGGCAATCGAGCCTCCAAATTTCCCAGAATATTGTACACCATAATTTTATCCCAGCATTATTATATAGACTGTACAGAGCCATCAAATCTCAAGAAATAACAAGAAGTGCAACATAGAGCTGTAGCTTTGTACGTTTGTAAATTGATGAGCTAATGGGAAGGGAAGAAACTAGAAGGAACGTAGAGAAGAAGTAAATCTGAAAATGATCCTGAAGAATGATGAAGGAGATAAAGAAGAGGATCGCTTCCTTCTCCTCCTCCTCTCTGCAGATTTTTTCGCCCCGCTTCCGATTACTGTTGTCATAGGATGCGGTGATGGTAAATAATTTAGAGGAAACGGACTACGTGCACTGATGTCTAACTTTGACAAGGATACGAGTAGAGATTTAGTGTACTCCACGTGTGTACAAAGATCAAACCATGTGTGAAGGGAAAAGGAGGATGAGTTATAGTGTTTTTAGTGTTGCACTACTCTGAACTGGGAAGGAAGTGGGATAGTTTGAGGAAGGTTCCAAGAGACGCAGCTTGATTTTCTAAGGTCAACTATTCCCTGAATAATTGATATAGCCACAAAGTGGCCTAGAAGGAACTCTCTAGATAGAATAAACTGAAGATACATGAGGGTAGTAGAGAGCATTCAATTATTTACTAGTGCCAATTATATTTTCTTGCCGGAGTTAGTTTGACTTTAAACATTCACAAGAATCTTGTGTGTCTGTACACAGAGGGAAGGGAAACTTCCTCCTATTATTTGCTCCTGCGGTTCAACACAATCCCATGCTGTGTGGTTATATAATGTATATGTTTGCAAGGGTGAAAGTGATTTCACAGGGGAGTACTCCTTCCTACAAAAAATGGCTCAACTGCTAAAACAGCCTGTCCCTCATGTGTATACGGAGGTTAGGGCGATCTTTCCTGCCCACATTTGAACCGATTTTTTTTCTTTGGGCTGTTCAGATTTTAAAACATCAACAGTGCACGGAAGATAGCTCAAACGAAACAACTAATTCAAAGGAAAATATTTGAGTCTGCTCTACCCAACCGCACTTAATGTATGTTTTTAAGAGCCACACAAATTTTGCAGAAGTTACGGTAAAACAAGTTTCTTTGAAAAACATGTAAAATAAGGGCGTCTCGATCACCACAGGTAAATACGTTCATCAGGCGGAGGTTTACGTGCATGTAATGTTAGACGCATAACCAGAAGAATGTAAATAGCTGAGCAATATAAATGCACTTGGTGCATTGAGAATAGACCAACGATCGTGTAAAGGTGTGAAGTCACCATGCGAATGCAGCAATGTACTTGTGTAAGTGTGCACTTAAAACGAGAGAATAATCAGTTTTTTACTTACTTTCTCTTCCTTACAGGAGCTGTTTCACTTCTTGCCCAAGTTAAAACTTTTACGACTTTGTGGGTGTGGAATCAAAGTTTTACCTTTTCTCCCACTCCCGCACTTGGTTTCGTTAGAGTTGGCTCACAATGGGCTGAGTGAAATGAAGATGCAGAGCCTGGGCTCACTCACACGACTCCGTCACCTCGACCTGTCTCACAATCACTTGACCTGTTCCCGAATACCCAGCTGGACTCCTCTCTACAATCTAGTCACGCTCAAGCTGTCCTACAATCCACTCAATAGGTCTGACCTTTAACTAACTTAGTTCAATTATTCAGTAATTCTATGTATATCTATGGAAGAACGTGTTATAACTACAGCTTGAACTGCAAAAGGAAAGCAGGAGAAGCGTTACGAATGCCACTTCTCTTGTGAATCACAAGTTGTGATCGATCAGAAAAATCAACTTGAGCTTGATAGCATTATGAACATGAAAGAGCTACATAATGAGTTGCATGCATCGCACTTGTGCGTGCCTCTGCTATATTTCTACTCTGTCCGAAAATGGTGGCCATGACTTTGCAAGTCATCTGATGCCATCGGCTTGATACGAACTTTAAGTACTTGGCACATAATTATTCCAAATATTGCAAGAAGAAACTTCGCTAAAGCATTGTAATTCAATGGGTATGCATAAGTAACCATTGACACCGTAAAGTTACTTGTTCTATTGAGGGATGACAAAAGAAATCTCCAGGAACGTTTTCCTGTCTTTGCACTGCCACGCTCAATATGTACAGGATATGAGGGACGAAAATTTACTAAATTTGGAAATTAATGATTTATTTTTGTATGCAGTTTGACAAAGGATATATTCTATGGTTTGGGTCGGTTGGAGTCACTGGAGCTTTTGAACATCAGTCGTTTGGAGCGATTCGATGCCGACGTTCTTTCCCATTTATCCAATTTGCGAAGTTTGGCCGTTGAGACACATCCAGAAATTGAGAAGTATCGGTTCCGCCTGGGTATGCATATAATATGATATTATGCTCTTATCAAAAGGGAGATAATTTAAAGATGCAAGTAGCACATTTGTTATGAACCTCAAATAGAGGAATTCGTAGGGACGCTGGAAACTAATAATGCTAGAGCCAGACTCAGGCTAATGAAATTCTTGAAGGAAGAGTTTAAACAATGTTCTATTGTTCCTTTGTAGGTGGTATCTTATCAAGTATTCCACACTTGGAAGAACTGAAGGTAATAGTGCAGGAACCGGTTCTCTCTGACCAACTGCTGGGGATCCAGGCTAAATTAAGAAAGCTGACCATTAGCGGAGAGAAACTGCGAAGGATCGAAAGTAATGCGTTGGATGGTCTCGAGAACTGCTTTCACATTGACTTGGCTATTACTCACACCTCCATCGATGACATTCCCTCCAAGATCTTTGAAAAGCTTCAAAGTGCTACTTGGGCAAGGCTGGACTTGAGCCATAATCGTTTGTCCTCCCTCGATTCTTTTGCTTTCTACCCAAATCCTAATAGAAGTGTATGGTTCAGTCGTGGCACAAAGATCCTTGAAGGTATGTATGCATCCATTTATGTAAGTATAATAGCAGTAAAGGTACAGACATTTTGGTCCACCCTGGCAATGTTCAAAGAGAGTCATTATCGATTGATAGTCTTGCTGCATGGCCAGGGAAGACGCTATGGAAAATGGAGGGAGACAGAGGGAGAGAAAGAGAGCTTTAATTGAAATTTTGGAAAAAGACAAATGGACTCTCTTGTGTGGGTTAAAAATCTAGGTGGACTCATACTGAACGGGAACGAATGGATCTGTGACTGCAACTTGGTGTCTTTGGGAGCCTGGCTACGACGTTGGTTGAGGGAAAGCTTCGAGTCTCACTCGACGGATAACATCCCTTTGGTTCATTCAATGTACGAGTCCTTGCGTGTCCCGACATGTACAGATGCTAAAGGAAAAACAATTCCCATCATTGAGTTGTACGCGGATAGCATGTGTCATGCCAGTGCACTCAGTTCCGGCTACTCCTCACTCCTTCTCCAGTCGTCTAAAAAATCTACAAAGAGTCTTTACTTAACCGGAATATTCATTTTATCCAGTCTTTCATGCTTCCAACTCCTCCTTCCTTTGTTTCTCCTTCATTTCTTATCCCACAAAATTATCTGCTCCATATCTTAGGAGGGGGAAAGGAGGAAAGAAACGGAGAGAGAAAGACTACATGCATGCACAGCTATTCCTATATGAATGTCATTTTGTCCGCAACAACTCTACATGTTCATATGACCCGAGCGTCGGTATTTACCAAGCTCACTACGTGCAACATCAAATTCGGCCACGCTACAGTTAGATAAACCTGGATCCTCAGCCCAATGGTCAGACGCAGCTTAAGAGGGCGAGCAAACTAAAAAGGAGAACAGCACAGAAGACTTCTCAGCCCAGGCAGAGGGCTACGTCTTTGCTGTCCCGATCCCTGAAAGTAGACAGCACAGAGAATGATTACCATGACATGGCTACGGACATACAACGGGTATGTACATTATAATCGCCCCGCAGATTGGACCTGCCCAAGGAATACTTAGTAATGAATCTAAAGATGCGCTAAATATCTACGTGGCTCTAAACAGCGGCACTGCTAATATCAATGATGAGCAGTATGATCAATGCACGTCGTGCAGGCCGCTACCCAAATTTATTAAAATCATGCGAACAGTCGCTTGCAAATAGAAAATATTGCTGCCGCGTGGAAAAAATGATGAACACTTGTAGTGCGAGCCACAGCTGCATTAAATGGATAAGACAATTGCGAACAAGTAAAAGCATAGATACGAGAAAACCCGGTACGTTATTAGAAAACATACATATCAAATAATGACTTCCAAAACTTAATTGAATTCAATATATAATAATAGTATAATAACGAATATATAATCTAGGGCACAAGCCGTGCCGGTTCAACTTATTATATTCATCTACTAGTTACATACACATGATGTTTCATCATGACACTGAAATCAGAGCAAACGAATGATTTCAATGTAAAGTCTCTGTTATCGTAATTATTTCAAAAAATATCATTCTGTTCAATCAGGTTAGGTATGCTTGAAGTGTTTTGATAAATGACTGTGAGTGTGCATGGCTGTGAGGCTGCGAGGAGACAGAGTGCGTGTATATGCGAGAAGGAGTACGCAGAAAGATGTTTACCTTTCGTGGTGCACATAATTATAAAAATACAATTATAAAAGAATGAATGTATTCGAAGGAGGATATGTATGATTGAGTACTACTTTATGGAAATTCAAGTGCCTTACTGCTTAAGCCGTACTGTTACTATGATTAGTGGGTAAGCCAGTAGCTAATAGTAGTGAAGAGAAGACCATCGGTAAAGCGTCGTTTGTACCAACGCCAACCCCCTCAACCCCTTTATTGTTACTATATACCCCAGTATACTATTTGTGTGTGTGTATGTTTTTGCTTAGTCAACTCAGTATGACAAAAAATTATCAACTTGTCGTCAGATGATGGAATCGATGTTAAAAAAAAACTTTCAACAGCTTGTAGTAAACACTACTGAACATACAAAACTTAATTTGAATTTTTTAACGTGGACCTTTAATTGGACGCATATGCATCATCTTCATCCGTTTCATAATTTATTCACATGTGGCTGACCAATGCTTTCACCAGGCCAGTCCATTTGATTGAGAAATCTGTGTCATGATCAATCTCCCCAATTCCGGGACTGCGGATTCTTCACCTCGGCACCTGCATCATGCAGGCCATCTGGTGGGACCGAGGCAGTTCACGAATTACTATGGCCGTCGGAGCTGTACAGCATTACCATGAACGTATTCTATTGCACAGTTGGGACACAAAACTAATTAAAAGAAGTTCCAGCTTTTCTTTGTTGCTGTTGGCAACAGAAATACATTCATCTCCGTTATTCAGCCTTTATTTCACTGAAAGTAGTAAAAACTCCGCTGCAGGGTGAATCACCTGGCTGAGGTAGAAGCTTGCCGACTTCTACTTCTGTCATCAGGAGGAGGCCGTGGATTTTTTGTGGGATTTCATCTTAAAATTGTAAAATGTTACGTCTTTAACTTTACTTCTTCATGTCACAAAACATGCTACACTTATAGAGATAGAGAGAGTGCTAAAATGACACTTTGAATGCGCTCTGCACATCAGCTTGTTAGTAGGTTCTTTGTAAAAGTTCCACGAAGACTAAAATTGAAATTATGATGTGGCGTTTTAGCCTTAACTGACCTGGGTTGACAATGGGAAGACGAAATGTTTTAGATGAGAGAAGATAACTTTGAAAAGAGATGATTACGTGCATCATCACATCAACGCCCACATTCATCATCCTCATCCGGGTGCGTCACCATTATCCTTTGTTATTCCGTCAACCATAAGCCCACTAATGAAGTTGATGGCTTGGTACAGGACCAACATCATTATTGATCAACCTACAAACGCAACCAGGTGTGACACCGTCTTTGGCAGATTCCAAGCCGGAAAATGGGCCCACATCACCGGCATCGACCAACCTAACTACTTAATTTCTTCGGTACACCAACAGCGTAGGTGTGGCGTTGTGATTTTCGGAACTCGTCAACCTGTTAAATTCATTAAAGTCGGTAGAAAGGACAACGAGCCATACGAACGGGGCTCGAGAGAGGAGATTCAATAAAATTAACTTCATGTGTACTATACAGGTACTACTGTGCAAGACCTGTGAGATTGCGAGTCAAAGCAGGCAACAGCTACAGTGTGGGCGACAAGAAAGCATGTTATGCGTATACGCTACAATTACCATCATTAGTACGCTTTCCTTATTCTCTCTCCTGTTTAAATTTTGATAGCGACAAGCCCACCTGCTAACAATCACACTTTGTGTCTCCGGCTCAATACACTGCTCACATGATTAACAGCGACGTAATAATAGATTTACACTCAAGTAGTCTCCTGCAACGCAAATACTGAACCCCGGTTTCTACGTTACAAGCTGCATTAAATAAAGCCCAATAGTCGCTTCCGTTTGGACGAATAAGGCAGAAGTCATACTAGAAAATTATTGCAGTGCTAACTAATGGCGAAAGCGACGGGGAATTACTATTTGAAACGTCTCAAATCCGGTATTGCATTGTGAGCGTGCATCATAACGATCCAACTCATTTACATGCCCACGAGCGTGTAATTGGAAATTATTGAAACGATACCATCCATGACATGTACTTTGAGAGAAGATCAAAGAAGTAAGATGCAGCATGAAATGGTCATCAAATACTTTTTTAACTACCGCATGGCTCACACTTGTAGGTTCGTATTACAGTAGCTATTAGTTACGTCAATAATGCGTGTGTGAGGTTGTCTGTGCGTGAGCTCTTTGTCATGGGGATA
>JAQFYD010002036.1:0-10580 GCA_034694225.1 Bourletiella hortensis
TACCTTGATGTGTACAAGTGATTAATGATGATGACTCTGATGAGCGTTTGGGGGCCCAGGACAGCTCTGTGTATTATGCATTATTAACCCATGGAAGGAAACATTAGCGGCGAGACACAAAAAAAGTTCACACTTTTGGCCATTCGCTTCAAAGTTTGCAAAATAACGTGCGTATAAAAAGGCATTGCAAATTTGAACGTGAGCTTTTGTTATTCTATTGTAAATTATGCGGTCAATTAAGGTCGCCGTCTAATGAACTGATTTGGGCTTGATATGAATTTATATGCAATGGAGAAAATAGATGGATTCATTGGGTCATCATGCAATGGCCGTAAATGTGTTGAAATGTATTCAGTTTTTTATTATGTTCATGTTGATGAAATCACACAGCCGTGCCTTATACTTTTCCCTGAAAATTTCTGTTGCCGTTGTTGTTCGTTCGAACAACCTGCTAGTAGAAGCCAGGGAGTTGATGGGAATGTTATTGTGTGTAGCTTTAAAAAAAATCCCGCTGCATTCCCTTTTTTCGTGGATGAGGGAGACAAGTAGAATCTTCATGATTTATTTACAAGAGTATGAATTCATAAATATGAAATGAGATGTCCGCTGAGCTCAAGCTTGACCAATAATGCCGGCTTTAAAAATGCGGAGGGACGCTGTTAGTCATTCTGACTTCATCATCGTCATATATTTTGGTTGGAGGTGTGCTGTATGCTCGATGTGTTGAACACAGGACTGGAATATGACCTTTTGTGCTGATTATATGCACCGCGGTGGTTGTTTTTGTCTCTGAAGAGGAACTACGGATGTAAGGTTTGAGTTGGTAATTAAATGACAATAACCAAGTGAAGGCTTTAGAAGAGGCTAATTTTAAGTTTCACATTGCAGTTGGACAGCGACGGCATGTGTCGTCTTCTTCCTGTTGTCATCATTTCAATAAGTCATCAAAGAGTCAAATTTGTTGTCTCCGCCCAAGTTTTACACCTGATGACATAATTATGTACACATACACATTTGTTTCTATACATGTGAGGTGTTCTCCTGTTTCCGTTGCTCGTAAAGCTAAACTTTTTTACTATTAGCATTTCCTATTAGCATCATTGCTTCACAATAATAATGCAGGCGGATGATGCTGAACTAAAATCAGCTACGCTTTTGTTCGCATAAAAAATACCTAGGACATTAGTACTGCAGCAGCAGCGTTCTGTGTTATTATTATTGCAGGAGAAATTATTAATGGTGACCTTCTAGCAGCGATGGTGGTGTACGATGGATGGAAGAAAAAAATGGAATTATTCCTCTTCCTCTGCGTATATGGTCCAGCTTGAATGTATATATTCCCTTTAGCGGCATAAACTCCTTTGAATACTTTGGTAAATAATGAATGTGCTTTGCCGGTGTGCAAATGTGCTGGGAGGAGAGGAGTGTCATCATTATGAGATCTTTGAAGCTCAGAAAATATGATAAAAGTTACACGGAGGCTTACCTCTGAGCGGGTTTTAGTTTTGTTCACAAGAAGATTATGATCCCTGTGGCAACAATTGTTAGACTTTTCAGCAATAATAATAATAATATGTCTTCCAGGTAGAGTCATAAAATACTAATTTTCAACCAACTGAGGAGCACCGTAAGTTTCGGAGCCTGACTAATGGGAGAGTTTATTCTTCTTTCATAGAGATGAAAATCCTTGTGTGTTCGTGAGCATACAGTCGGGGAGATTATGCGCATTCATTGCAGTGCTGGCTTATCTTTGAACATTTTCCTTCAGCTTTGTGTCGGAACTAATTACGCACCAGTTTGCAGAAACAAGTAGGAGTGATGATTAATTAGACGCTGTCCAGGCTCGAGTTACTTGCTTGCTTGAGAGCATTCCAGCATTGCTGAATTGATATTGGTTTGGGTAGGTTGACGAAGAATTCTGTGCATAAACTTTAGTTTGATAGACCAACAGTAGAAATGTTGGTGGTTCCTTCAGGAGTACCAGTGTTTTAGGCTGTATAGTGAATGGATGCAATTATACTTTATTATGCAACTTGGTAGGTTGGATTCAGTTAGTTGTGTCTAGCTGGTGTGTGCACATTCTGTAGTGTGCATGGTCAGAGGAGATGGATGATGAGAGAGAGAGAGAGAGCCAGTGCTTGTCATTCTTGTTCCTTGTGTATAGTGCTATTTACTTGCGCTTGACATTGAATTTGTGACATGAAACATTTAACGTTCGAGCAGCAGCAGAGTACCTTATTTGCCATGGGGAAGAGAGCAGGCACTTTATATTTTATGATTCATCCAGAAAAACTCTCTAATCATGGCAGATGCTTAATTCAATTTGTTTTTTTGCTGGCGGAGTAAGAGCAGAAGCGAAAATAGCCAAAGTCTGTTTCGAAATGTCAAGGCTTTGTAGTTCGCTGTGTGTATAGCTACGCTCTTTTGCATCGTGGATGTTATGTGGTTTGTTGGTTTCCAGAACAACAAAGGTTGATGAAGGTCAGTCAAAGGTGGTACTCATGCTTTTTAGTAGGTCTGAGAAATACATTCTGTCTGTGGCTCTGTCTTCAAAGCTTTCATGTGGCTACTTTTATAGAGCAATCATTCCCCATGAGACAGCTTCTTTGCAGCACAAAAGCTACGCGACTGTTTGAACTGCTCGATCCATTCAGCAAGTACTTTGCTTGGTCTTTCACATGCGCAAAGCCTGGAATTTAATGCAAGGGGCTCTTATTCTGGTATGAATGAACTGATAAATATTTACGGCTATAGCAATAAATTCCTTTGTGCAAGCGTGCGCAAGGAGAATTGACTGTTTTTGGAGCAGAATTTGCTTATTTCCTCATCCTCCGAGAGTGGCTTGCTTCCGGGCATCTTCGATGACTAAGTCAATCATGGGCACTGAATTGATGGAACTTGCAGTGGGGATAGTCAGTCATGATGGAGTGCAGATTCCCATGAGGGACAGATGAATAATTAGCGTTAATATTAACATTACAGCCTGACATGTTGATCGGCCGGCAGCAACAGAATCAAGAATATGGGATTTATTGGAGTAAAAACAAGGCAGTTAGCTCACATTACACGCTCTACTGAAACAGCATAAAGTGGAAGGTTTAACATGGAAAATATTAACAAGGCCCTAGTCGAGAATAGAGTCAATAGGCTTATCTTCATGATCATGTCTCCAGCAGCGCCTATGAAAATTATTCCAAAAATTATTATGATGATGGTAATGAAAGAAATGCCGTATTGCAGTAGACATATGACCTAATAGACCTAATGCTGGTACATGTACGTACACATGCAGTTTAGTGCGTTGCCAAGTAGAACATGCCTTTTGTGTATATTTATGCGGGAATGAATTAATTCAGAAGTAACTGAGCTTTGTGACGCTATAGCAAGCTACACTCCTGTCAATGTCTCTCCTCATTCCAACTTTAATGATGGCAAAGTTTAATGGGAAGAATGTTTTTCCCATTTGCTTATTCTTATTTACTTGGAATCCATCATCATGTATTAAAGCCCTCCTGTCACCGTCTGTGCACATGAGAAACGATCATCATGATGCTTATGATGTTTGCTAGATCAAGTATAAAGCCAGAATACTACACGTCACTTTGAAGTATTGCTCGGCGATAGAGAATCAACGTCAGCCAGGTTTCCATGGCAAGCATGTTTAATTTGGTTTCTTTCAATATGCAAGCCCTTTACCACTGTCTATAAGCTAAGGGATTTTGAATGTGACTGATATTTCGAAAATAATTCCACCTATTGCACATATGCTGCGGCTTTTTTGGAGGGTAGATAGACAGATTCTCGTTGATTAGAGGTTTGCTCGCTAATGTGAGGGATTTGTTGGGGCTACTGTTGCCATCATTATGAATATGAGGAGGTTCAAACAGGTGGGTTAAGCCTTTTTACCAATGCTTTTGTATGAATGTGTATTTAAAGCACGTATACGTAACAGCAGTGGAACAACGTTATCTTGGTTCACATTGGAAGAAGCCTGGGGCTTGTTACCTAAAGGCGCACATTATATACACGTTCCACACTGTGCTATGCGGCGGAGTCTTGTTTACAACACACTCTCGTCACACAGTTTCGTTCATGTTGGATGAAGGAATCAGTTTCAAAGCTCTGTTCGCTCTAGTTGTACCACGTTCTTCGAGCTGGAAGCGTCCTTTTCACGTTCTCCAGTTGTCAGTCTGTCAGTGCAGTCGTTCGCTGGAAAATATGGTGAACCCTGTCTTCTGCAGTATTATTGTTAGTATGAAAAATCACAAGCCGAACTGTGCTAGAAGTGTTGCGGTGCTGATGAATCTTGACAGAAAATATTGTGGACTTTGAGTTTTGTAAAGGGTTGTGAAAAAATTGTTAAGAAATAGCGTGACTTTTCATGAGCAGAGATACGGGATGTGTTAATTAGTAGGAATTTGAACTGACAAGACAACTGACCGGCTGTCTGTCTTATTGAACCGTAAGTATATTTGTTGTTCGTCATGATGCGGATTCCTGTTGTGTGGGACCGGAGTTACCTGTTTTGCCAATTGATTCTTCATGTCACTTTGTGATAGCACACTTTGCCGCTAAGAAGAGGTAGAGCCAGAGGCTGCCGTGTAGGTCTTGGAATTTTAAACCTCCTTTCTTTTGCACTGACTGGAATGAAAGAAAGGAAAAATCCACAAGAAGAGTAATGGCATCTGGTAAATGTAACGTAATTAGCCAGAACTGTTCGACGGGTGTCAAGAAAAGTTGATACAAAAGGCTAAATGCGTAATAATCGAGAGGCGGCAGTGCATTATAAGCTTGAAATAGCAGCTACTGTCTGTCGTCCGTAGCTCATATGATTTTTTCTTCCTCCTTCTGAATGAAATGCAATCTTACTTCATAATGTGGTGGTGTATGTTTATGTAATGGAGAAGAAGAAGAAAGAAATGGCTTATTATGTGCCATTTGTTTACAAGTAGGAAAGTGATACATTGCTATTATTGCAATGAGTATTATTATTGTTATTAATGCGGACGTAGCAGTGGTTCTTCTTTTGTCAAGCCAAATGGTAACCATCAGTCAGATGCGGCAGTAGCAGCAAAAGATGAAGAATAAGCAGGGATCGTATAGTTAGTCAAGCTTTAAAATGCAATCCTTTTGCGGTTTCAAATTTCATAACTACACTGATTATAGTGGTCTTCTTGCTACTTACTGACTGAAGGCAGAGCTGTAGTTGTAATGCTCAGGTTTTACAATTTTTTGTCCAAAAAAAATGCTCTGTACAATTGCAGGGAGTTTTTAAGGGGAAAAAGGTATATACAAAAGGGAGGAACCGTTAAAAAAGTTGGAGGATTTTATTAGTCACATTTATTGCAGGGCTATATGACGTGTTGAGGAAGCTGTTTAGTTAGAGTGAGAAAAGTAGAGAAAAATATAGTGATGGAAAGCATGTAGAACATGAGCCATTACAAGTTAAAATTGCTACTTTGCTCGGAAATATAGCTACTGGTACTTCTCCACACGTGTGATGATGATCATGTATAGCTGTGAGTCAGTAGTGTAGTTACCAAGTGTGGTTTAAACTGTTTTGGCTGTCACTTTTTTTCTGTTATTATTCTACTTTCCTACATGAGGATCTCTGGTGTTTACAGCTGCTGCTGCTGTTGGTGGCAAGGAGGAGGAGGATGATGATGATGATGATGACGATGCTAGTGGGCAGTGATGATAATTTGACAGGAGTGTAATTCAGAGATTGACTGTGGAGAAATACAGTAGCCATGCTGGTTCCTATATGGGAAGAAGATCAGTCATTCTGCTTCTTACCCTTTAAGTTTATGTTCTTGTCCATAGGAGAATAATGGGGCTTTAAATTGGGATGGTTTACACAGTCATAAACACAAAGCATTTTTCTGTCTACTATATTATGGTCAGTCAGTCACCCAGTGAACCGTGGCCCATAACAGTTCCTCAGCATACTGGTGGACATATGATGAGGGCTGGAAAAAAAGTTGGAGAATCACTTGAGTTGAAACCACGGAGAAATCGATGGTGGGCAAGAGTACAAAGAAACCATTAGGACGACTACGTTGACCACATTATAGAGTGACGGGCGTGTTATTATTAGGAGCTGTTATTTTAGGTAGCCATTATTATTGGCGGGACATTAAAGTGATTAGCTATAAGGCAGTAGTAACTTTGTAGGGGTTTGAAAGAATAGTAGTAACATTGAAATACGATGTTTCTGGCCTGAATTGAAATAATTGACGTTTGGCTGTTAGCTTTTTTATTAAGCATGGGAAGACTGGCGTGTGAAGGACAATGAGATGAGAAGACAATGTAATAATTACTTCTAGCACGCCGGTCATTGTCGCATGGTTAAATCAACTCAAATCCCAGTGTTTATTAGTTGGTTAGGGCAGTAGTGCTAATAATATTCAGAGTGCTTAATCAAAGACGGGGGATCATTTGCTTATGCAACTACTGTTCAGCCATGAAATTGTTTGTTTGCATTGCATTATTGGAGATTGAAATGAGGCTGAAAATAGTTGCCAGGACTTTGCTTTTGCTATTGTAGTCTGTCTGTATAATGGATAATGGCACGTTTTTATGGAAGTAAAAAATGCATTTGTAAAAAACGAGAGGCTCATTTAAAGTCTAGGAAGCCAATAAATGAATCGCATAGAGAATATTGACTATTGTGCAGTGTCTGGCCAACTGGAACCAACACTATTACTTGCAGAGGGAGCTAACATTTATGCAACTACGATTATGCCATAGTTTTAAATGGTTTTGTCTAATTGCAGCAATCATAATTAGACTGACTGGTTAACCATGATTGATGCATTCGGCATGCAGAAGAGATGAAGAAGAGTGTGTGTGGTTAAATGGATTAGAGCTGAAGGGTGCAACTGAAGGAGTTTTTGCAATGCTAAAATAAAGCAAGGGATGAGATTGCCGCTGTGTATACAAACAGGCGGGTTGTTGCTGCTGTTGTTGTTAATTGGATGGCAAGGTATATTGGATTTCATCATGCCTGAGGGCCAGTCAAATATATATTTAATTAATTAGCCTTTTTATTTTGACATATTTTTTCTGTACTTATTCCATGGTGCGGTCCTGATCTACGAGAACAGGTGCATTGTAAAGAATGGTCGTTTACGTATTGTGTTAGAGCGTACAGTCACTCATGTGGGTCCCCACTTAATATTTTTTTAATGTGAAGAATTGTGCCACGAAATTGTGCTACTATAGCTAATGCTACTGCTGATGTGCTTACTGCCGTTGTTGCACCCTGGTATTTTTTGATGAGTATCACGTATAGCTGTAAAAAAGGAATGTGATGCTTTCAGAGAGAAATTCTGCAGTAGTAGAGTACAGCAGTGGCTTTGATTGACGCTGCTGCTGTGCCATGTTGGTATAATATGGACGGACTTGTTACTGTTGTTGTTGGTGAAGTCAACCGAGATTCTGTAAAGTCCATGGTATGTGTGTGTGTGCGAGGACATAAAAAACTATTTAATTTATTTATATAAAAGCCCAGAGTTTTTATGCTTACAGAATGAGGTTAGAGTTGGGCATAGAGCTAGCTACTAAGTAATTGAGTCTTTCTTTGAAGCTGTAGCAACAGCAAAAGCAACAGCAGTAGATGAGGAAGAGATGATATTTTGATGATGATGATGGCTACTTATTTACCTCTGTGAATGCTTTTTCTTTGTAGGTTTTACCTTGTCTACATACATTTTGCGAGTCGTGTCTGATAGCCTATTTGCCACCGGAGAGTTTAACTCTAACCTGCCCTGAGTGCCGGCAGCAGTCAATTCTACCTGAGAAAGGGGTAAGCTTTGGATTTTCATGTTTTTTTTCGTCTTCTTCTCCTTCTTGTTGCTCATGTTGGCTATTTTTTTGCGCGTGTACCTCTCGTCAATGTTTCTTACCACTGTTGTTCCTTGAGCATTGGAAGGAGTAGCTATAGTAGCAGCAGGAGTTGTAGTTGCTGTTGTGAAGGAGCAAGCAGCAGGCAGTTGTAGTTAGTTCCCATGAAAATGCTCTTACCTTTTATACATTTAGTTTAGTTGTGTTTTGTTTGTGAGGGAGTACAGAGAAGAAGAAGTGTAGCTGCTTCTACGCTCGCTCCTTGTTCCTGTTGTTATTATTATTGTTCTTGTGTGTGGCTTTTAATGCAAAGGAAAGAGAGAAGAAGAAGCTTACTTCAATCTGGTCACGACGAGTCACGATTATAATTTTCTCAACGTTGCTAAGCTAAGCAGACCTGAGCTCATTTCTCATAAAGTTGGAAGGAAGATAGAGCTGAACAAGATGGTAATGGACCTGGCTTTCTTGCAGTTTTGAATTTTTAATCATATGATTTTGTATCATAAATTGCTCAAAGGGGCTCTCGTCAGTAATGCTGGCTGCTGTAGCTGTATGATTCAGGTGTTTAAATTATGATGATCTGAAACATATTTTTGTACGTTACCTGTCGTAGATTTACGTACTGCGGTGAAGTTAGGATTAGTAACATTTGGACGGGACAGGAAGGCCAGGAAATTATGAGATTTATATCATTACAGTGCAGCAACACAATGCTCTTTTACAACCTTTGCAAGTGTCAAAGTTTTATACGAAGTTATAGGAAAAGGAACAGCTACAAATTCTGAGGATTTTTAAAGGGTGATTTGTCTTATTTTATGGCACTACTGTTGCCTGAGTATGAGAGACGGCAGGTTAACATTTTTCGCAGAGGAAGCCCAGAAATCGTGAGGAATATTGAGAGGAGTAGAATACGACGGGAGTAATTTGGTGTGAAAAACCCGTTTAGTAATAATATTGTATACCCTGTGGCTTGCTTGGAAATTATTGAGCTTTATTTTTTTAATGAGTTTTTGTTGTTGTTCACTACCGTTCTTGTTGTTCTCCTTTCGGCGTATAGATTTCAGCGCTACAGACAAACTTTTGCGTGACGAATCTATCGATGGACAAAGAGGTGGAACATCGGTGCTCTCAGTGTGGTCAGTTGGCCAAATTCAAGTGTCATGATTGTGATCTGGATATGTGTGAACTTTGTTCAAAGAATCATCCCAAGTTGGTAAGAATTTCTAAGTATCTTGATGATTGCTTTCTTATCTCTTTGTTTACCTTATTGCACCTTCATGATCTCATTATTCTGAGCTTTCCTATGACTTCCCTATGTTCTTTTTATTCATGGTATTCATTCTTGGGAGTGTAGCTATTGGAGTGTTTAGTGGATCATTCCAGGCTTGAGAGGAGTTTGTTAGGTTGTTGTTATAATGCAGCAGAAGCGTTCGAGTGTAAAGGTGGTTCGTTGTTGTTGTCAGGGTGGATCATAGTGTGTATGGTGCATTGGTTGCTGTCAACATTATTATTGCTTGGACGGATGAGATGAAGTAGTTAGACCAGCCCGTTGTGTAATTACAGGGAAGAGGGAATGAGAGGTGTGAACTGTAGTAAAGTCAGCCCAGTAGATCATTCACAAGCTGTTGTAATAGTAATAATGATAATGTGGTGGTAAGGCACCTTGCGGCGAAGGAAATACTTATGTGAGAAGTACAATAACATCATAAGCTCATCCATAATAATGATTATTTTGGTTGCTTGCTTGCTTACTTGAAGTATGAGAAGAAGAAGAAGAAAAGCATCAAGTTGAAGCAGGCTCAAGAATGTTTCTGCATGCAGTGCACATGTATGATGACTTGTGAGAAGAATAAGCTGTCGTGGGAGCCAATTGCTTGTTGCTTGTGTAGGAAATGAGGCAGGAAGTTGTAGTAAGATAGGCTCCTTCATCTTCATTTTCTCCATATTTTAGCTACGTTCATTATTATTATCAACGGTCTCAAGTGCTTTTAAGTAAGCTTCATTGATTTTAAGAAGTCATTTAGTATGTTGATGGAAAGAGAACAGTGATAGCTATTAGCATGGTAATCTGCGAGAAAAAATGTGTGGCGGAGTTAGAGATGCGACTTTGGGTCGGACTGGCTCATAGTGTATTGAAAGCAGACGAAGAAGAATGTGTCTCGGGTACGAGTGAGGAATGACTGTGCGTGTTTTGAACCGTAAATGTGAATATATATACAGCAATAATAATAATGTGCGGGTAAAAGGCTTGTTTAAATGAATTCCTAACGAAGCTCCACGATGAATTATTGGCATATTTTTTTCGTCGCTGAGTACCGAACGGATAGCCGGTGGACGTGGTCTGCCAGTGTAGATTTTGGTTTGCTGTGACTTGGGTGGCTGATTTTCGAGCCAGCAAATGAAAAGTTTGAAGGTTTACTTGGTTTTCCAAATCGTTCGGGAATTTTCTCCTCGCCGTTGTTTTAGAAATCAAGTGTTTTGTTAGGGTTCATGACAGACCCTCTGCAAGAATTTTCTGCCGTAATATTGACATGACTCCTGGGGTGCATTGTAATTGTCTTTTGCGATGGAAGACTGTTCCAAAGTGCAACGATGGCAGTTTTACGGTGGTTGCAAGTGATTACTGGCTTCCTATAAATTGAGTGTCCGGGAAGCATCTCTTGAAAGTTGGCCTGCCTGCACGGCAGAGATACTTTTCGAGGTTTGAGTGATCACAATAGAGAGCAAAGTCTACG
>JAQFYD010002037.1:0-10579 GCA_034694225.1 Bourletiella hortensis
AACTTATTGTCTATTTTACTTAAGCTATACTATCTCTATGTTAAATTTATGTAAGAGCAGCATATATTAAATAAAACACTCTATATTTCCTAAATTAATAGAAAAAATTATTTATGTCACATAAATTAATCAAGACAGAAAAAACCAATTATTGAAATTTTAATATTATTTATAAAGAATATTTTGATAATTAAAAAATTGATTTTATTGATCACAATTTTAATTTTAATTTTAATTAAATCGGACCAAATAAGTCTTATATATAGGAATAGTTCATGTTTTTACAAGTTCATGAGTATATTTGTTAAACTACCAGAGCAAATATACGCCTAAGTATTAAAATATGAAAATCTATATTTGCTTTATTATAAACCAATATTAATTAAAGCTTTAAATGAAAGTATTTATTTTGAAGAAAAATTTTATTGTTATAAACTAAACATTTCATTTTTAACAGCTAAATCAACTTAAATTATGATAGAATTTTTATTTTAAGTCTGATTACTAAAATTTTAAGCAATAAGGTTGTAAAACATGTGATTTAGAAAATATTTTTTAAGTTTTTAGGTCAATAATGTCAAATTCAGGTCACATTTTTAAGTCATATTTGAAAATTTTTGAGGTTACAAAAGTGACAATTTTTAGGTCACATTTTCATGATTTTAAGGTCACATTTTGACTGCCCTAGTCATAACATACGAACACATGAAGTTTAATCTATAAGAAAAGTGGTACTTAACCAGTGTGTAACACTATTGCTTACAAGTTATCTCTAGATTACAATCCGCGAATATCAGAAGTGTTTGAAGATGTACATCTAGCCAGATAGAAGAGATTATTTAATGTGAATCGCATACAGAAAGGAGATGAAGCAAAGTTGTTATTTTTTGAAGTAAAGATAAGACTCATTTTAAATAAAATAAACAAAATATAAATTAATAAACATCTTGAAATGAAACTCGCATATATAAAATAACAAATAACAATAAACAAATAACAAAAAATACCTTCAAATGTAAATAGAAGATTATTATGAAGAGGAAAGTGAAAATAACAACAAAGCTATAAACTATTCAGAACTATACAATATATGCAAAACAAATAAATGCCAAAAAATATAAAAAAAAATAAAAGAAGAAAAAAATTATAAAAACAACTCTTTAAATTGAATCCGTAACATCTAAAGTGGAGTATTTTCATAAAAAAGTTGTACTTAACTTTTGACGCCAGCTAAGAACAATGAAATGTATTATAAGAATGTGGCACGACAACATTAACTAACGAACAAAAAGAATATAAAGATTATAGATTTTTTATTAAACAATATAATGAAGATGCTTTGATAAAAATTAGTAAAAGGTATTATCAAGAGTAATACTATCAAAATAAACATTCTATATAATAATCAATCAACATAGACATAAAATTAATTCTGTAGATACCAGCTTTTATAATGTCATTGTATACATAATGATAAAAATTAAATGGATTTATTCATTTGGTATCAACATTACCAAATGGAATTATTCAAATAATTAGAATGAATATATTATACAAGTTCTTTTTTATACCAAAAAAATATATAGTATTCTGAATATTTTATTAACTACACTACTAAAAAAATCTTCATTAAAAATAATTATTAATTTTGATTTATATGAAATAAAAGACCAATTTCATTTTCAGCAAAAAACGAAAAAAGAAATTATTAAAGCAATTAAACCTCGATAAAATTTATTTTATTAAAAAGAAATAATTTTAAGTGTACAACACTACTGTTAATTTATTTTTTTAATTAATTAATTTGATAAAAAAAGAACAAAGAAATAGAAATTAAATCTGTAACATCTAAAGTAGGGTATCTTCATAAAGTATTTATGCTTAACTTTTGGCGCCAGCTAAAAACAAAGAAATGTATAAGAATGTAGCTCACTAAAATAAATAAATGAAAAAATAGAATATATAGCTTTTACAGTAATACCTCCCAAACTCAGAATATAAAAATCGGTTTCAGTCGCCTGAAACCACCTCTCAAACGAGGAATTCTATCTTTGAGAGGGTAAATAGAAGATTGATTATATCTATGAAATTTATCTTGAAAGTATTCTATAAAAATGAATAAATAGTAGTAAAACATAATTTTGTAATATTTTAGATTAATTAATATGTATTTAAGCCAATTGTTTTTAAGCTTTAAATAAATTCTTGTGAAATTAATTTGCAACAAATTTTTTATTTGTATCAATCTTGCTCAAAGAAAGAGATACCATCAAAAATTGTCTCAAGAATTTAATCCTTGTTTATTAAATATTGGCTGTAGCTTTTTAAGCTCATATACTACTAAGATTGTATATGTTGATTTTACAAATTTTAGGAATTAATATATTAACTTTTTTTAACTTTACATAAAATAATTAGAGTTAAATCTTTTTGTATTATTTAAAGCCGCTAATGAAAATAGCTTAGAATTTACTTTGTTGTAATCTTTTGTAGTTAATAAAAATTTTCATAATCTAATTGGATTCGATTTAAATAAATTGAATAATGTAAGGAGGTAACAAGAAAATATTTATGGAAGAGTTAAAAATATTTAATGATTATTGTAAATTTATCATCAAGTGTATAAGCAAGTATTTTTTTATTCACATTATAGATTTTTATATACTTTATAGCAAATTCTTATTTAATTCCAAATGACTTTTCCAAGTTTGAGGGAGATTCTATGTTTAGTGGGGGGAGGGGGGGGGTTACAAGTATGGGAGGTATTACTGTATAACTTATTAACTAAATGATATAATGAAGATCCTTTTACAGAAGAGTAAAGGGTATCAATAACAGTAATATTATCAAAAAATAAACATTCTTCATATAATAATCAAGATAAACTTAAACATTATAATGTATATTATAGCTTTTATAATGCTTTTGTATACATAATGATTTAAATAAAGATGATTTATTCATTTAATATTAAAATTAACAATGCATTAATTCAAATAATTAGAAGGAGTAAATTATACAAGTTCTTTTTTATGCCAAATAACAAACATATAGTATTTTTTATAATATATTAACCCAACTTCTAAAAAAATCTACATCATTAATTATTTTTATTTTTGATATAGATAACATATTACCCAATAAACCAATACAATGCCAATTTCATTTTCAACCAAAAACGAAAAAAGAAATTACCAAACCAATAAAATCTGACTTGATTAATTTATTTTATTAAAAATCAATAACTAAAAGCGGACAAGACTACTGTTAATTTGGTTTTTTTATAAATCAATTTGAAAACAAGACCAAAAAATTATAAAAAAGGAAATTCCAAAAATAGAACTTTATTACCATATAGAACATGCATTCAACATGCAATTTTATTGCATTTAAATGCCACAAGTTATTCACATAAGGATATCAGTTACCTCTTAAATATTTTTTTTAATATGCAGTTTCAATTTATTATAATGCAAATTTATTTGCATTAAAAATTGGCTTTTAATGCGAAGAAGATTGCAATAATGCGTAAATTAAAGAAGTAGAATTTAAAGTTATTAGTATTGGCAATTAATGATTGTTTTATTGGACTGATATAATTACAAAAAATGAAAGAATGTCAATAATGGACAATTTAAAGAAATTAAATAAAAATGCATGCCGTAAAATATTTAAATTATGAAGCATTAATTAATTTCAAACGGCATAAAAATTTTAAATATATTTCTAGACAATTTAGTGTGCTTGGTGTGCCAATGCATTTATTTTTGAAGGTGCTCCTGCAATATGCAAATATTTTAAAAAATACTATCACGAAACAATTTATTGTATAAAACAAAAATACAAAATAGAAAATGAAAAAATTATGATTGATTTTGTTAATTTAGAAATTAATGCAATTAAACCGCATATTTCTAAAGATAAGAGTGTAAATCAAAAGAAAAATAATGAAGGTAAAGATTTGATTAATTTGAAAATTAATTCTATTTAACCACAAAATTCTAAAATTAGAAATTTTAAATTATAAATTATAAATTCTAATAATACAAAAATAAATATAGATTATGTGAATACAAAAGAACTGTTATTTAATAATAATGATTATTTAATTAATCAACTAACTACATCAAACAATAAAATTTCAAAAAATAAATAAATTAAAAACAAAAGCAAACAAATAGAGATAGGGGATTTAATTTACTAAATAAATTAGTAATAAGAGAAATTTATCTGACTTTAAAGTGGAATTATTAACAGTGGATAATCCAAAATTAAATGTCGATAATAATAATTAATTAAATTTCAGAATAAATCAATATAATTTGATAGTAAAGATAAAATTGTAAACAATTTATTAAAAAAAGGGAAAATTATAGAAGATAAATTGATCAAGATAGTAATATGTCTAAGACTAAGTCTCAAGAAATTATAGGATGAAAAAGAATCCATAATTTATCAGAACATAGCTCAACAGAAAGTAATTAAATGTTTAAAAGACCAAAAATCGATAAAACTTTGAATAAAACAATTACCTAGGACACATTAAAAGAAATAAAATTCAAGACTAAAAGAACTACAAAGAATTATTTACAAAAAAGTAAAAGTATTCAAAAAATTACTCAAATAATAGACGTAACGCTTATAATTGAGACCCATAAAGTTAGTGTTCAATACAGAAGGGCTTAAAGGCTATCAGCGCCTACTGTATGCAAACGAAAACATAAAAAAGAAATTTTTGACTTATTCTCTCTACAAAAAACAACAAGTGAAACCAAAAACATAGATTAAATTAAATAAACAACTTTAAATTTATATTTAATGAAATAACGGCAATTGCGAAAAAAAACAATTTTTTTAATTGAATTTGTAACATCTAAAGTGGCTTATTTTCATAAAGTATTTGTACTTAACTTTTGACGCCTGCTAAGAAAAATAAAATGTATTATAACAATGTAGCTCAACAACATTAACCAACGAACAAAAAGAATATAGAGCTTAACATAGCTTTTTAATTAAACAATATAATAAAGATACTTTGATAACATATAAGTAAAAGTTATCACATGAGTAATACAATCAAAATAAACATTCTACATATTTAACAATAAAGATTAACATAAATTCTATTATTTATATACTAGCTTTTAAAATGTTATTATATACATAATTATAAAAATAAAGAGGATTTATTCATTTGGTATCCAAATTACCATATGGAGTAATTTAAATAATTTGAAGTAGTAAATTAGAGAAGTTGTTATTTATACCAAATAACAAATATATAGTATTCTGAATATATTATTTACTATACTACTAAGAAAAATCTACATCATTAATTATTTTTAATTTTTATATACACTCTTATTTAACAATTATGGCTAATTTTACAAATCAATAAGTACGATTCAAAATTATAAAAAATAATAAATATTTAACTATCTAGTTAAGAATCAATGAAAAAGTATATTTATCAAATTTTCTACAAATTGATTATTTGCTCCAATAACGGTTAAACTTTTTAAATGTAATGTATAGGTTTTCAATGTAATTTTTCTCTTTTTCAAAACCTTTTTTCCACTTTTCTTAAAATTTTTTCTTTTTAAAACAAAATCTTTTGCATTGTTAAATTTGTTTTTTCCTTTTTACAAAAAATTATTTCCAATATACAAAAATCTTTTTTCTTTTTTCTGGTAGTTTTGCTTACGTATTAGACTTATCAAAACTACATTTAATTATGAGAGATTTTTTAATTAGATTAACTCTTTATCGGTTCAAGTTTTTTAATTTAACGTAAACACTTTGTTTCTTTAACAATATATCAAAAATAAATAATTTAGAAAGTTATTTTTATAAATTATAGTTATCTTGGATTTACTCAAAGATTATCAAATGAATGATTGTAAGTTTGATATAATTAATTATATTCACTTGAGTTAAATATTAAAATCAATTGCTCGTTTTATAAAGAAAAATTCTTTATACTATTTTTAAACAACTTTAGTTAGTTTTATTTTTAATGGTAAAAGAAATTTTCTAATGAAAAGTTTTTGCTAAATTATAAAATATTTAGACTTTTAAATCTAATTTTCCAATAACTATACTAAGTAAACTTATCAATACAAAAGCCAAAAGACATAAAAATATTATCATATTTAATTGTAATCAATAAAGTATTTACACAAAATATAATAATTATTGTGTTTCTTGCATATAATATATAAATGTAAAAAAAGATTTGAAAAGTTGAAAAAGTGTTTTGTAAAAAGGAAAGAATTTTTGGAAAAGTGGAAAAAAGAAAATTTTATGTGAAAATTCTTTTTAGAAAAGTAGAATATTTATTTTGTAAAAGGGAAAAATTACCTTGACAACTTATAATAATAGAACAGTTTATATTAAGACAACATAAAAATCAAAATAAAAGGTTTAATGATCAATTTTTTTGCCTTTTAGATGTATTAGCTCTAATAGCCTTATAAAATATGTTTCATAATGTTTTTTATCTTTTCTTTAGGTAAACTCTTAAAAAATTTCTTGATTTCTTTTATTAAAATATTTTATCTTTAAATTGTTTTTTCTTGTACATCTTATCTTAAATCATACTCCAAACGTTTTCAATAATATTTAGGTCAGGACTTTGTGTAGGCAAATTGAGAACTTCTATATTTTTGTAGCTCAGAAATTCCTTTGTAATTTTTGACGTATGCATTGGTGCATTATCATGCTGCCACAAATAGAGCTTTAGTCAAATTCCTTACAGCACTAAGGCAGAAATACTTTTTCTAGATAATGAATGCAAATTTGAATTAAAACGACCCTCTATAATCTTGAACTTGAGGTTGCCATTTTCTGCCACAGAGTCCGTAACTATTACGGCGCCTCCTTGGTTTTGGAGTTTGATTCTAATTGATTGACCTTTAATCAATATTTATGATTAATAATTCTACAAAGATTGTTCGGCTCGTCATGAGAAACCTGCTTTTCATCTCTAAAAACAATATTTTAATTATTTATTTTTATTTTTAGTAGATATTTTGCAAATCTAAGTTTTTTCTTTGTGTTAAATTCATTCAAATAAAAAGATTTGTATATTGACGCATACTTATAACATAACTTTTTTAAATGCTTATACAATGTTTGTTTTGATATATTAATTTTTAGGCTTTTAGAGATGGTTGAATAGTCAACTGCTTGTCTTTTTTTGGTTTTAGGCCCAATAAACTTCTCACTTTTTATGATTTGGTATTCAGTTAAGGTGTTGTCTTTCTGATGCTCAAGTAGTTCCTTTTTTATTTTTTGTATAATATTTCTTACTGTACTTTACGACATTTTCATTGTTTTAGAAACCTTCCTCAAGCTTTTATGTTCTATGTAAAGATTTTTAACTTTTTGTCTAAAAACTTCATTATCCATCTATCAAATCTTATTTAAATATATATATATATATATGTTGTAGTATATATTTTAAGATTTATAATTTATTCATATATGATCCTAAATTTATTTAAAGTCTTTTAGCAATAATACCATAAATAGATTTATTCAAGTAAAATCTTATTAAAACAAAATTATAAAACCATTTTATTTATTTAAGTAATATTATGTAAATTATTATTTTATAATTTCATTTATTAGTTATTGCTGTATACAGTAAGCCATAATTATTTAACAAGAGTGTAGATAAAATACTACCCAATAAACCAATAAAATACCAATTTCATTTTCAAAAAAACGAAAAAAGAAATTACCAAACCAATTTAACCAGTCTTTATAAATTTATTCTATTAAAAAATAAATAATTTAAAGCGTACAAGACTATTGTTAATTTTTTATAATAAATTTATTTGATAACAAAACGGCAAAAACATAAAAATTCAAAAAAAATTGAACTACTATTTACAATATCGTGTAAAAGTTCAAAATATTAATAGCAAATTTCTTATATTCAAATAACGGAATAATAAATATCTATACTATATACTTACCAGCAACGGTAAAAGACTGGCATGAATATATTAGTATTTATAGAAATTTTATGACGGAACATTATAAAGAAACAGTAATAAATATAATAGTGAGTTATTTTTATTGTTTATTAAATCCTTTTATAGATCATGTTAACCTCTGAAGTTGATTGCATATTATCATTATCTTTGGTTAAACATGAAGTGTTCTTATTATTAATTCTTTTACATGACGTTGTTAAAAATTCAATTTATTGATAAAAAACAAGATTTTTATCTATATTTATAGACTTTTGGTGTTTGTTGTGATATTACCATCTTTAGATATCACGTTGTTGGCACAAACACGAGTGCACCTGTTGATTAATTCCTTTTTAGATATTATTTGAATATCATTAGCAATATTCAAAATTGTGTTCTGAAATGCATTGTTGATCATTTCCTTTTCAGTTAATCATTGATAATCTTTATTAATATCAATATTAGCGGCGCTAGCTGTTTGGTCCAAAGACGTTTCGACCAAAATTTATAGACGTCGGACGTTTGGGCCAAAGCTGTTTCGGGCAAAGATTTTTGGGCCAAAGACGTATAGGCCAAATTTTTGAAAAATGTCATTTTTCAAATCATGCTATGATTATATTTGAAATAAATGCATAAAGTTAAGTCTACAAAATTACATTACTTGCTAGTAAGGCTGAAGAAGGGTGTATGCGTCATTATTATGATAATTTATCGAAGGAAAAAATTGATGATTCAAACTAAACACGTATACATAAATCAACCAACCCTAATCAAACCCATATACATAAAATAGACAAACCCAAACCCAAACCCAACACACACCCATAGACATAAAACAAACAACCCCTAGCCCATGACCTACCCAAACCCAAAAGTATAAAACTTAATAAAAATAATATCAATAAAGAGCTTTAAACCACATTAATAATTTTATTGAGCTATGATTGTTAACATTATTACAATCCTATAAAGCCATGTATTATTATTTTTGTCAAAAAATCATTATCGCAATGTTATCCACACTTTTATGGACATACTAACAAATATTCTACCATATGTTCAAACCTATTTCTTATTGTAATAATTTACTATGGAAAGTGTTTTTTATTTATGAAATTAACATTCATAATTAAATCAAGGCAGATATTTTTGACAGTTTTTTTCTTTTAATGAACTATTTCAAAATCGTATATAAATATTTACTGCAGTTTAATAGTATTATCAAATGTCCATCAAATTGTTTATGTATTTCAAAAAAATTAATTTTGCTTTATAAATTAAATCAAAAGTTCAAATTTGTATGCTTTCAAACATACATAAGTATGAAGATAGATTAATATTAATTTTGGACAATTTTTAAAAATTTGGCCCAAATATCCTAAAAAAATTTTTTTGGCCCAGATAGCTTTGGCCTAAACAGATTTTTGAATTTGGCCCAAAAGTCTTGGCCGAAACGTCTTTGGCCCAAATGCCCCCCTCCCCCAATATTAGGTATTAAATTCTTATTGTTTATCTTTTCTATATTAGGTATATTAAGAATATCATTTATCATATTTAGAATTCCTTCAACCATTATCCACCAATAAAATATAAAAAAAAGAAAAATAATAATCCTTTAAGATACTATAGATAGTTTTAAGTTAATAGATATCGCAATAACTTTCGAACTTAAACATACTTATTCCAAAATAAATAAAAATTTAACAAGATTTGATCTTATATATGTAAATTCTTTAATAAAAAATAATCGTACTAATTTTGAAATATCTTATTTTCAGGAAGTGATCGTTTATTATTTACATTTAATATTAGAATCAACAATAATACATAAAATAAGACAAAATGGGTCTACAACGACATCTATATGAATAAACCTCCCATCAAATCATTAAAATATTACTTTTAGTCTAACAAAATCTATCAAAATTAAACACAGATTGGTTTAATTTAAAAGAAAGAAGTTATGTTCAAAATGAAGAAAAATTATTCAGAAAAGAAAAATATAAAGAATATTACAAACATAACAATACATTAGATATAATTGTTAAATAGTTATTGGTATTAGACGGTGAATGGGCGGATTATCATCTAGAAAAAAACAAATTTAAGTATAGAATTGACTAATTTCGAGAACATAATATCCAAAAATATAGAATTTTGAGCAAAAACAGATATATTGAAAATAGTAAAAAAAATTTCAAAGTATTTTCATAATATTTTAAAATTAAAAAATAATAACAAGTGTATAGAGTAAATAAAAGACTCATAAGGATGTACAAAATACAACCTTAATGATAAATTAAATATTGCATATAAATATTATATAGATTTATATTAAAATGAAATTATTTTCGAATCGTCAAACTTAAAAATTTTAAACAAGCACAAAAGATCTTTAGATAAATTAACTAAATTTTAAAAAAAGATCTTGTGATAAACATAGCTTGTACACAAAAAGTGGAGAAAATAACTAAATTATCAAAGAAATAACATATGAGGAAGTTTTAGAAGTAATAAAACATTCCAAAAAAGAAAGCAGTCCAGGTATAGATGGATTAAAATATGAATTTTATACAAGATTTAGAAAAGAAGTCGCA
>JAQFYD010002038.1:0-10575 GCA_034694225.1 Bourletiella hortensis
GGGAAGTGATCCTCGTTTACTAAGTCGCGTCAGGCCGGATGTCGTTCCTCTCCTAAAAAAATAATCGTAACATTATAACATCAGTCCTTGGCTGTAAGCATGCATAAGCATCACAACAAATTCCCGAAGAGACACGTTTCACTGACGCCTTCGTATGCTTCTTTTACCTTATTTTTCCATTCCTGAAGGAAAGCAGCGTTAAAAGTGAAATCAAGCGATGCAATAAAAATTCTAACATCGGTCAACCTATGATTCTCTTAGCAAAATTTTGAGCAGGAAAAATAAATAATTACCTCATTTTACTCTTATAAGAGTTAAGTTCTCGCGTCAAATTTTCATTAACTTCATTCAAATCCTCAAGGTCTCGCACAAGCTTTCGTTTCATTGCTTTCTCTCGGCTAATCTCTTCTTCTGCTTCGTCTAACATCCTCTTCAGATTCTTTACACGGCTACTCGTCTTTTCGTTCATCTCCTTGAGTGTTTCAACATTTCGTTTCTCATCTTCCATTTGAAGATTAACTTCTTTGATTTTCTTTTCCATCCGACGGAGGTTCTTTCCACATGCGAGTCGTTCCTTGACTTCGTTTTCAAGTTGTTCCTCCAGACTTTGTAGCTTCAGCTCCAGCTGCGCAATGATCGTCTTGTTCTTCGTCTTACTTGAGGTCTCGAGCTCAGCCATCTTAGCTCGTAAGTCTTTGTTGGATTTCTCCAAGGCCTGGCGAGCTAGTTCGGTTTTATTCAAGGTGGACCTTTCGGACTGCAGTTCTGTGGTTAGCGTATCGTTCTGAAGTGTCTGTTTACGTAGGCGCTCATTTAGCAGTTCACTGTTAGTTTGTTCTTCTTCAAGTTCTTCCTCCAGCGATTGGATACGAGCCTCTAGACGCCGTTTCTCGTCCAATACCAAAGTACCTATGAAAGTTTCATACATACATGTTCAGCATGAGCTATGACGAAATGAAAAGCATGCGAGACACATACCTTTAGAATTGAAGGCTCCCAGTTCCTCTTGGAGTTCATCTCTTTCTACCTCAAGAGCACGTTTGCTACGTTCACAGCTAGAAAGTTCCTCCTGAAGGCTAATGATTTCATACTCGAGATTTTTCGTTCTCTTCTCCGATTCTTTCAAGCTCGTTACAGCTTCGTCTCGAGCAATTCTAGCCTCTTCTGCCTCGCGTGCGTAATCCTTGATTTGTCCATTGAGCTTCCTCAACTGCCTGAGAGTATCCTCCTTCACTTTGTTTGCAAGTTCAAGTTGGCCAATGATTTCATTAACTTCTCCTTCGATCTTCTTTCTGGCGTTAACGGCGGCAGTGCGGTTCTTCCTCTCATCTTCAAGCTCCGCTTCGACATCCTTCAACTGCTTCATGAGAGCCTTCCTCTTTTCTTCGGCAGCTTCCTCCCGGGACTGCAGTTCGCGCTCATGGTTTGCTTTTAGGGCTTGCATATTAACTTCAAGACGCAGTTTGGAGTCCTCAGTGAGTTGCAACTCATCCTCCAGCTCTTCAATCTGAGTCTTCTGTTCGGCCAACTGAGATTCCAAGCTCCGCTTCTGCTTCTCCAGTTCATGAACATTTTTATCCGCCGTGCCTTGGTTCGAACTAAGCTCTTCCAGCTCGTTCTGGAACATGCGGCATTTCCGTTCCATCTCATCTGCCAACCGCTCTTTCTCCTCCAATTCCTTGAACAGGGATATGAGCTTGGATTCCTTCTCCCGTGCTTCCCGTTCCGCTTGCTCCTTATCTTGCATGTACTTTTCGGCCACCATTTTCTCTTCAGACAAAATTTTATCGAAGTTTCTTTGCTTCTTTTCCAGTTCTGCAACTTTGGACCTCATGGCTTCAATGTCAATCGACGAATCTTCAAGTTCTTGTTGAAGCTTCTTACGACTCTTATCGAGCTTTTCACTTTGTGCCTGCAACTCAGCGTTCTGGCGCTTAAGTTCTTCATACTCTTTCACGAAGCGCTTATTAGTAGCCTCCAAAGTTGAAATGGTCTCTTCATCAGCTTCAATCTTCTTCTTCAAATCGGCAATAGTGGTATTCAAGCCTGAAATCTGCTTGTTGTAGTTATTCTTCAGCTCTTCGTTGTCTTCAACTTGTTCTTGAAGCTGTTCACGCTCGAGTTCAACTTCCCTAAGTTTCTGAGACAATGCACTTCTCAATTTACTTTCTTCCTCAACCTTGGAAACCAACTCCTCCAGTTTGTTGTTAAGACCGACTGAATTCTTCGCGGCACCGTTAGCCCGACCCTCAGCCTCTTCCAGTTGGTTGTTAAGAGCTTCCATTTCAGAGTTCATTTTGGTTATTCTTTCTACCAGTTCAGCATTCTTCCGCTCCAATTCTACTATTCGCACACTGAGTTCCTGAACTTGACCTTCCAAACCTTTACGTTTTCTCTCAAGCTCGGTCTTGGCCTGATTCATGATCTTTAGCTCATTTGCAAAATCAGCATTTTCACCCTCGAGCTGTGCCTTTACTTTTTCCAAGGTAGTACGAGATTTCTTTAAGTTCTCAACTTGCTCCAAGAGACCATTCACTTCTTGCCCATGCTTGTGTCTCATTTCTTGCAAAGCGACCTCGTGAGAAGCTGATTCGTCGTCCAGACTCTTCTTCAGGGCTGCCAACTCCAACTCACGCTTCGATCGGAGCTCTTGCTGAGCAGCTGTAGTGTCTAGACTGTCTAGCAATTCATTCTTTAATGCTTCTAGTTCCTCATTTAAGTCTCTTTTGGTCTTTTCTGCTTTGGAGCGAGCTAATTTCTCAGCTTCTAAATCTTCGCCTAGCTCAATAATTTGCGATTCCAGTTCCCGCACAGTTTTGAGGGCTTGTGCTTTGGCTGCTGACTCTTCGTCAACGCGAAGAAGGGCGTTATTCAGTTCCTCCTCACGTTTGCCAATCTGCAACTGCATCTCTTCAATTTCCCTTTTCTTCTCAGTCATAGCATCACGAAGATCAGATACTTCGGACTCAAGTTTCCGCTTCATTCTCTCTATTTCTAAACGCGTCGATGATTCCTTTCGCAGACGCTCCTCGAGTTCACCTATACTCGATTCGTGTTTGGTCTTTAGTTTTCCGAGGTGTTTGCATTTCTCTTCTTCCTCAGCTAAAGCCGAACTCAAGTCATTCAATTTCTCCTCCAGCGTCTTCTTTTCTTTCGCCAACTTTCCATTCACATCATCCAGAGTGGCAATGTCTTCTTCTAGCTTTTTGATCTTCAGGTCTCCTTGAACTTTCTCCAACTGAATCTTTTGACGAGCAGCTTCTTCCTCTTCAAGTTGCTCCTCAAGGTCCTACAATTTAAAATAGTTGTGCAATCAACTTCTAGTGCACACGTCGCAAGAATTACTGACATCAGCTTACAACTGCTTACCTGAATGTTGAGTTGGAGCTTCTTCTTTTCATTGAAAAGCATAGCAGCTCTTTCCTCTTCCTCCTCAATACGAGCCTCCATGTCATGCAAAATTTCTTCTAATTCTTGCTTCTTCAAAGCTAGTCGAGCACGCATTTCTTCAGCTTCGGCACATAATTCTGTTTCGGCTTGAAGCTGTTCAGCTAACATAGACTTCTCGTCCAAAGCCTGCTGAAGCTTCACCTGGTTTTCTTCCGCTTGTTTTACAGACATATCTAGCTTATCACGCATCGACTTCAGTTCATCTTCTTTCTGACTCAGTTTCTCCTCTTGCTTTGTCACCTGAAGAAGAGGCTTAACCTTGGTGTACAGTCTCCACCACTGCCAGTTTCTCAACTTCAAGTAGGCAGCGCAGTTCCGTTGAATTATTCGGATGGCATTAAGCTGTTGCATCCTCTTGTTGTACATTCTGCGAGCTAAGTTACCTCGGCAGAAAGATTGGAAGTTGACTATGAGATCAGTGATCTTAAAATCTCGCTCTTCTTCCAAGTGAGCCAGAACACCAGCTCGGAAGAATATTTTGGACTGGCCGATCCTAAATAGGTTCACATCCAACTCAAGTCCTTGTATCATCTTCTCGCAAGCTTTCTTGCCGTCCATGAAGCCCTTGGGAATGACATTTGGAGTGAGTAGTTCATATCTCTGTCTGAACTCCTGGAATGGAATTCGATTGGGGAAACCTTGACGGCAAATACGGATTCCTTCCAAGACGCCATTGCAACGTAACTGGTCCAGCACAAGTGGAGCGTCGATTTTACCGGACCTCTTTTCGTGGTTAGGAATGATGCAGCGCACGAAGTTCGGGTTCGTATTTCGAAGTGTCACCATCAAACGCCCTAGCTGTTCCTTGTAGAGCTGACTCACAGTACGGAACATTCCCTTCCGGGTGCGTGCACCAAACTGGGTATCAGACATGGCCTGCTGAGCCATTCCTACGATTTCAGCATCCTTCCATATGTTCACAATGAAAGCATCCAAACTTTGTTGCAGTAGTTGTACCACGTTCTCATTCAGTGGGTCCATATTTTTCATTAGCCATTGGCTTCCGCTATAATCAACTTTCCCTGTTTTTCGAGTTATAAAAAGTTATGCATCAGATTTAACCATACACGTTCAAATCCAATCATAAGGCAACCCACGTTGCTATTCTCATTTTCATGTTTCAACATTAAGTGAGCTTTTCAGTACCCTGAATTATGAAAAAACTACTGAACTTACCAGCATAATGAAGTATAGCAAAATCAGCCTGACCACGGAAGTCAGTTTTAAAGAATTTAGGGTGAGTGGAATGGGCTGAGCATAACTTTTCCGTAAAGGATTTGTCTGTCGCTTTGGGGAACCAACATTCTTCATCAAGGAGCGCCAAGATACCCATTGGCTTCTCAATCAAGTCGATGGTGGGTTGCAAGTCCAACCCAAAGTCTATGAACTTCCAGTCGATGCCCTCTTTTTGATACTCTTCTTGCTCCAAAATGAACATAGTGTGATTGAAGAGTTGTTGAAGTTTCTCGTTTGTGTAATTGATGCAGAGTTGCTCGAAGGAGTTCAACTCGAAGATTTCAAAACCAGCTATATCCAAGATTCCAATGAAGGATGCGCCCTGACGCTTCGTTCTATCCAGACTCTTGTTTATTCTGTTTACTAGCCAGCGGAACATGCGCTCATAAGTTGCTTTTGCGATGGCTTCTACCGCGAATTCAACCTACAAAAAATTATGCTTGCATTAACAATTGAGACCTCATGCAGCCACTGCACGTTCAAATCTACAGTAGTCTTTAAGAAAAGATTCAAAACTCTCAATTACCTGCTCCTTTGTCTGAGACTTCGTAACATGGTCTCGCCCAACCTTGATTCTGGGCTTAAGGAAAGCTTTCGTCATGTCAGTCACATTCAGTCCGAGTAAATGAGCAACTTTCTGAGCAACTGTATTATCTGGGAGGGAAGCCTGGTCAGAATTGCGTTCCTGCTTAAACTGCATATTACCAAATTGCAAAACGGAAGACACTACGCGGAATATTGAGCCCAAGTCGTCAGGTCCAAGGCCCATAATATTCATGGACTTGAGAGTGGACTGGAATTCGGCCACGTCGTCCACACCCGGAACAGGCAAAGTTCCATTTGAAAGGAATGTGTAGTTAGATCCCGTGGTAGAATCCAGAATATATTCCTCTGCAAAATTAGTCAAGCAAGATTCGTGTCAACTGCCAATGAAGACATACCGTCACCCAAAATTTAATCAACTAACTTCTTTGGTCCGGAGTTGCACCCGCAAGAAGTTGATAAAATATATGAAAGCTTCTCTCATCTTTTGCCTGTCTAATAGCTCTTGATTTCTCCAGGAGATAAGTTTCAATGTTTGCTCCGGCAATGTAGCCACTCGTATCAAAATTGATTCGAATGAATTTACCCTGAAAAAATGAACATACAGGTTGGAGTAAACAATCGCATGTCATCTGCATTACAAAGCACAATCCACTGAGAACTGAGATGTACAACGACTGCTACTTACGAATCTGGAAGAATTGTCATTTTTGACAGTCTTTGCGTTTCCAAAGGCTTCTAAAATAGGATTGGCCTGCAGAAGTTGCTGCTCCAACTCACCCTGCATAAAAATAACATGTGAGACACATCTTGAAATTCCATAAAGGATATGACATATTATCCACTTGCACAGATGCTCGTACGAACATGATACGGTCATCAAATTTAGCATACGAAGCGCTCAACAGCAGTACAATGTGACTAACATTCACATATCTGCGAAAAGCTGCATATAAATACAAAAGCAACGGAGCAAACCAATGTTAATACAAACAAGCTTTATCTAAAACCAACAGAAAGCTTCTGGAGCGCGCGTTGCTTTTGCCTGAAGACCACAGACAAAAAATTGATTACATACGTGATCAACAATGAAAGGATGAAATAAGAGTGATGATAACTTACAATATTGAAAATTGGAGGGAACCGTTGCTCTACAGTACTGATCTACAAAAAATTAGAATAGCAAGAAAAACAAGAACAAAAAAACAACGACAAAGCCAGCTGAAAATTCAATCCCAAAAGAGAGAGAGAATCCATGCTAATTCATCTCAATAGTATCCATCCACTGCAAAAAAAACTTCGTGCAATCCAACAGAACACGAAAAAAATGTTCATGTTTTCCAAAATACACAACTGCTTCTCTATGTTTCGGAAATACTGCAATATAACGTATCCTTGTGTTCTTATACATTATGAAGCAAAAGTTTTACAAGAAAATTCCTCAACCAAATCTGCACCAGGAGCATCACTTATCTCTAATAAATTATCCTGAAAGAAAACTACATAAAACCCAAATACTGCAAAAGAAAAGCTTCATCAAGTGCTCAAAATGATGACTTATTGCTCCTATTTTGAAAGACCATTAGAGAAATGAAGAAGTAGAAAAAAAAACTAAAGCTACTATCACTAAAATAAAAATGAAATTATGGCATTAAATAGGCCCTAATCGATGATAACTGGTGTGAAACAAAATGGTAATTTACTGTCGAATTGTGAACGGACAACCGGTCGGGTCCCTGCCCCTTCGGCTTGCTTGCAGCGACATAGGCCAAATACTGAATTACTTTCTTCGTATTCTCCGTCTTTCCTGCTCCTGATTCTCCAGTACATAAAATAGATTGGTCTTCTCTATCTGAAAAGCCAAAAAACAGGTTCAAATTTAGCATAGCATGACATAAAGGAACATATTTGACAGACAGACGACCTCTCGCATCATTATCATGGTGGGCCTACTTTCTTCAACTTGATGGCCATATGCTGTCTATAGATTTTGTGAAACTGCTGATTGTTTTTGAGAAGGTATTTTAATTTATCCTGTCAGATGTATGATAGCAGCAAGATCCTTTTATGACAACGACATTGCAGCAGCAAGAACGACCCCCATCGTATATGACAATCTTATTGAGCATTGCCGGGAGGCATGTACGGCAAGAACAACAACAACTGTTTGGATTGACGACGTATATAGGCAACCTCTAAAGGGAATCGCCAAAACAATTATTTTGAAAAACCTTATTGCCAAATCTCATCATCACCATCGGATAAATGATATTATGATGATACATTTAGCATACGTAAAATGTATATAAAGCTCGGCGGCAGCAGCCTATTACTCCTGTTATTGCTATTATATTCTGTGAGGATTCGCTTGTAGCTATAGATGTTGTAAACGCGTGTGAGAGCCTGCTGGGTTCTTATACAGAGGGACAGAATGACCAGAATAGGAAAGGATTGGAAACCGTAGCTGGCCATACAAGGCGCTTCACAATCCTTTTCTCTATTCCCCATTACGCATTCAATTGGAGTGTTCAAATCCTCTTCCCTTCAACAATCACAATATCAGCAATGCCCTTATATGGACACTGGTCTTACAATTGGGGATATTCGAACCAACGAGAGGCTTCCCTTACATGGACTCCTTCTAACCACTCCATGTCACTGACTTGTCAGTTACCATCTTTTGAGGAAACCATTGCTAATTTGAGGAACATTTTGGCATGACATACATCACACGAGACTAAATAAATGGCCCTAGATTACAAACAGCAACATGATTTCATGACTCCACTACAGCTGTCAGTCCCTCTCGAATAAATACATTCAAATTTTGCAAGCTGAGCATGGTGCTCATGTTAAGCCTCCGGTACACACTGATAAGCAAAACTCAAATGAAATCATTAATTCAGCTTTAAGCCTGAGCTATCGATTTTCCACTGGCTCTCATATCCTTAATCCTACTATCTTTGCGAACGTAATCATTATGCAGCTGACGATTCCGCAAGTGGATGAGGAAAAACAGGAACCAGCCTTATTATTGGCAATACTTTTTGAATCAAGCTACAGATAACTCTGTTCGTCATACGCAAAGGAACAAATTACCTTGAAGCATTGAACGATATGCAGTATCTGTGATGGCAAATACATGAGGAGGTACTTCATGTCGTTTCTTTCCTTTGTACAGCTCCATGATTTTCTCCGTATAAATTGGAAGTCTCTTGTAAGGATTTACGACGACACAAAAGAGCCCACTGTAGGTCTGTGAAATAAAAGTACCATAGAAATCATGAAAAGAATTCATCATCTGTTAATCAACAGCTCCTTGTCTCTGCTGCTAAAAGTGTCAACTTACATAGATGAGGCCAGAGTAATAACGATCTTTGATGTTATGGAGAACACTGGCTTCATTGAGACAAGTCAGCTCGGCCATGTCTTCTACTTTGTCGAATTTCGGTGGATTCATCTTTTGCACATCATCCTTATTGACCGTCATTCTTTTGGATGTTTCCACAACTTCCACCTCCACACTGTCACCGACCTCACCCTGAAAACAACAAAATCATACAATAACTCATTACTAAACGCCTATATTTCGATACCATCATCGTTCTTCTCCAGATTCTTCTATATATACCTTGATTCCAGCAGCGACAAATCCATCCCTTTCATGTGGCACCCACACAAGTCTCTTCTGCGTCCATTCCGCCTGACTTGCCGGGTCATTGATAAAGTTACGGTCAACCACCAAATACTTCAAATCCGGATCACTCGAATTGTCACCCGCAGACTGAGCCTGTTGTTGCTGCTGTTGCTGCAACTGCTGAGCAGTCGGCTTATTATGCTGAACTGCATTTTGATTCATTTGCTTAACCGATGTGACCACCATTTTGCTCCAATTATTATTCCTTCTTTCAAATTATTATTCACCAAAGAAACTCTTCCAAAAAAAACCAAAAGCTCCACTCTCTTTTTTTCTCTTACAAAACACACACGTACTCTTTCTTTCTCTCTCTCTCTCTTTCTTTCCAATGCTACCCAATGTGAATGGGATTGAAAAACAATTAACTGTTATTATTGCTATTTCAGTTAGTTATACACACAAAAACTATATTGTTCCTTCCTCCTCTTGTTTGCTTGCTTGCTTCTCTTCTTCCAAAATTCACACACGTCACTCACTTTAACTTACTTCTTCACTCCGTTTTCAATCAATTCAGTCAGCCCGTCGCACACACTAATAATACACAACTATTTTCCCAATAAAACTCCTTCACACACTATAACAATGATGCCGATGACGACGACAAGAGACAAACAATCCAATTAATGTTAATGTTATATGAAAAATCACAAAACTCCACACAAAAATAGATGATCAATCAGTCCATTCCATAAGTTTCTGTCATCAATTCCTCCCTTATAAAATTACCAGTTAAGTTCCTGTTGATGACCGACTGTTAATGTTCCTCCGGTCGTCCTCCTCTTGAACCTGATGATGACGATGTATCCTCCGCGGCAATGTCTATAATAATAACAGCAAATGAATCAAAATTTACCTGAACACTTAGACAATTATAAAATCTTTCCTCTCACATTTCAACTTACAATTATTATTAGTATTAAAAGGAATGGACCACCACAAAGGATACTTTGGAAGAGACATGATCAACTGTCAACTCATGACTAAATAAAACACACGGCAAAAGAATCATCATCATGGACTTGGCAGGCAGCAGAGAGCTCTCGCAGTTCATTTTTCTTCCCTTTTGTCTGAATCTCCGGCTCTGAATCTATATGTACGAATGACTCAAGCCGCGGCTCCTGATGGCTACAGTACATTCATGGCAGGGTGGAGCAGGAAAGTTTTGTTAGTAACATTTGAATTCTTTCTGTACAAGGAATATCCATCCATTCCATCCTTATTCCTTATACTGTATTATAGTCCCAGGTCCCTATCTATCTCTTAACTTTTAAAGCATTCACCAACCACATACAGCAGAAAACTACTACACAAACCTTATGCCGCACCATAACCGACGAATGTTGAATAAACTCCACATACACGGCGCGTACGACCGTTCATCAGCAGCACCATAACCAACCACTAATACTTACGTATATAATACTATGAACAACCACTTTTCAGTAACCTTTTCCCTCTGAGGCAAAATACAATTTGAGATAAGCGTGTGTGTGTCTGTCTGTATAGCTATGTACATTCTGAGAATTCATTTTCATCATGGGAAAGAATATCATCATCATGATTGTATATGCAGATGATGATGATGCAGCCGTTGACTCTCTAAAATGTTCAACAACGAACTAACCAACTAACGAACACGAGGACCGACT
>JAQFYD010002039.1:0-10575 GCA_034694225.1 Bourletiella hortensis
TATATAAAATAACAATAAAAAATAACCGTAATATCCAGTACTTTGGGTACTAAAATAACATGGGGTCTGCCAGGACGCCCCGAAGTCCACCGTTACGTAAAATAACCGTTGTAGCCCATACCGTTATGTAGCATTTCCACTGTAGTACATTATTTGCCTGCTTGATTTATTTCTTTAACATTTATCTCTCGCATCATCATGACCAGCTTCAGTCTACCAGAGTAATACCAGTTTAGCTGATTGGTTTGTAGATACCATCAGCTAGCTATAGAATCGAATTGTTCATGCTGGGGTAGCTTCTTCTGGAGCACCATAATGACTGCCCACAATGATTGGAACACTTAGGCACATTGTCTTCCCTCCTTTGATCTTGATTACGAGCTGAAAATGCCAACGTTTTTCAAATAATGCCCTCAAAATATCTATAGATTGAACCCCGGCATGACGAATGTTTAAAATACAGACCCCAATGTCATATTTAATTCGAAGATAACGTGAGTAGCTCAGAGAAGACGGAGGCAGGTCCAGAGGAATGAGAAACTCATTTATATTCAGCGTTTCCGTGGAATACGGAAGTACCCGTAGAAGCCCATCTTGCGTGGCCAACGTTTCACTCTCGTGCTGTGACATCCATCCTGTATGAAACATGATTGCCTAGGAAATACGGAAAACACCATAATCAGCGAGCCTATGTGATTACGCCCGTCAAGTTAGCATTTAGTTACCCGCTGCAGTACGATAACAAAGCCGTAACATGTGCAGTGACTCATGTTCTCTATCTGCACCTGCATGGGGACACATTCGCCCGGAATGAAGCCAGTTTTTGGAATGACCAACGTCGCATTGACAAATTTACTGGAGCTCAAAGCCTGAGTATTCATTCTCACTAGGGGCTGAGTTGAGCCGGCGATTGTTGGGCCCAGGTTCAATGAGGCACACACAGTAAAATACTCCGTGGCTTGTTCTTTAAAACCACTTGCTTTGATAATTCTGGCCTGAACGCTGTACGCTATCTTGCCATAGATGGGGTATTTGAAAGAAGACGGGAGTTTTGGTGGCAGGGTGAATTGGAATGGGAAGCTGTTACAACCGGCTTGCAGAAATCTCCCTGATTACAAAACCAGGAGTAAATATTATACGTTTTCGACATTTGAACAGCATAAATAATTCATACCAATACCTTGTTGATTAGGGTCAACCAGAAAGGACGTGTGGCTGAAGATAATGTGCCTCATCATAAGGCCCATCTTTTCATATCCTATGAATTTCATCCTCAGACCTGTTACAAAAAATACGTCAACTTTCCATGCACATTTATGGTAAGAATCTGGGCTGGCTTTACATTTGAGGAGCCATGACTCACATTTTATTTCTCTCCCAGAAGCAGACGTGATGTTAACCACTCCAGTAATGGTGTCACCACTGGTGTATGATTTACTTAGTTTGTCAAAATTAATCGAAAATCCACTCATATTGAAACACGCTATTTCACTTGAGATTCAGCAATAATTATCCAAACAAGAAACGACGCCCTTACAATATTTTTCAATGCGAATGAGGGTTGCTTTATAGAGTTTAGAAGGAGCAAAACGCGATAATTAGGAGCCCACTACTGTCTCATGATGCTGAGGAATAGTCATGACAAGAACTTGCATAAACTTACTTCAAGTATATGTAAGAAGCATATAGTTGCTAATAGTACGAAGCTGTTGTTCTAGTTAAGCAGAGAAAGTATAAATATTCGCTTGATAATTGATTACGTTATCAACGGTGGTAGACCATCAGGATGTAAACACACCACAGCCATGCAGTATTTCATTCACTGTGAAATAATTCTCAAGAAATCTCATTCTCGGAATCGTATCGCAAGCAGCCAGGCGCTGACGATGACTCTCTTAACAACTTATTGCTAACAGCTTACTCTTTCCATATAATCTTTCTTTATGCATCAGCTTGTTTTGGCACTCGCAGTAAACAGATTACAGTGATAATGAATGAGATGAGCTCAAGTCAGAAGTCAAGAAAACTTTTTTACTGTCATCAAATTATTTTTTCTGCTGTTAGTTCTGAAATGCTAAACGATGAGCACGGAATAAATAATGAATGGCCATCTTTTACGTATCGAAACCATAACCAAACCAGGCATCAGTATCCGTCAATTGAGATTTTAGGCGCTCACTGGAACATTTCCAATAATCACCGGGATATGCACGCACTGCTTTGTATTCCAGTCGACTTCAAATTTTACCTAGAAAGTCATACAAAGGCGGTGTAATTATTTGTGAATAACTAGACTTTAGAACTACTTTTGAACGTTCAAGGAAGCTACCCTGATATAATAGTGCATGTCAACCACATCTGAAAACCCGACGGAGGATGCAGGAATGTCATTCGGGATCCGTAAGTTACACTCAACACGTCCATATGTCCCTCCAGGGATTTTGTCATTGCATATCGACTTGACTCTGGATCGTGTCCTTTCTGGTGTACAATGGTAGGACAAATGCTGAAATGAAATCGTCATTCTTTTAGAGTATACCTTGGCCAATCTCATGGAGATGAATGAAAACATACCTGCTTCAGCTCAATCTTGATGCCTTTGTAGCTTTCCCCACCAGACTCTACCTGAAACTCAACCGGTATTACCTCTCCGAGAATGAAGCCAGTCCTAGGAATTTTGATCACAAGGGATAAAATGCCCCTGTGGTAGAAATATCTTTAAGTACAATCATGTCCAGCGTATTGTGTTTTGATATCCATTAGTTGACCTTGATTTCATGTCCTTGAATAGCGTCCGGACCACAGGTTGATTAGCATCGGGCCACATGTTCAAGTCCACCTTAGCATTTACCGTGATATTTTCTTTGATGCTGTCACCAACCCCAGAGGATGAACTTAAAATACGAGCTTGAACAGAGTACTTGACGTGGAATTGAATATCTTGACAGCATTTTGAATATTTTCTTGAAGATGGACAGTTGGAAGGCAGGGTAAATTGCACAGGGAAGGTACTACGACCGGCAGGCAGTATGGTGCTGGTTCTACCTGCGATACATCAATGCAGATTAGTCGGGCTTATATTTTGTGACCAATAAAATGCTGGTTATCATTACCATCGCCAAGGACAAAATAAGTATAGCCCAAGATTTTTTCCTGTGGCTTGAAAAACATAGTGTAGCGTCCATCACCTACCGTCCTTTCTCCTTTTACGTCGCCCCGTAGTATCACTTGTACACCTGCGGGCACAAAGCTTCATAGATTCAGTTCATAATATCAGATCAGCTCAAATCCTGGGCAGCAAGTATCCTATGTATTCGCATAGTTAATTTTAACTTGGTATCATGAGCGGTTACCCTTGATTTCAGTTTCAGAATTATTATTTTCAATTACGATGTTCCCGCTGACTATATCGCCACCGCTGTAGGTTTTATTTGCGTTGTCAAAAATAATGTCAAACCTTCTTACAGAAATACTTTGGCCCATTGCGGGGATGTCTACAATTACGTGGAGAGTTTTCACGTTTTAATTGTGTACTTGAGGCGGGTGAGTGGACAAAGTGTGGTTATGAAGCTACGGTAAAGACACGGATATGAGACTGACTGACGAACTGCTGAAGAGTGAGTCATATACCCATTAATCGTATGGAGTGGAAGCTTTAGCACACTTTGTCAATATGACGCTGTCATTTCAGCTGTAACAAACTACGCCAACCAGCTCTGATGCTGCTTTTTGATGATTTTGTTCACTGCTGTCTGATAATGCAGTGACTAGGATTAATGCTTTTGCATCATTTTCTAGTGTCTTGTAAATATGAAGCAGCGTCAAATTTTCTCCTATTATTTAATTACGAGTAATAATGCGGTATGTTTTTATCGTACTTTCATCCTGTCGGTTGGCAATTTCTCTTTATAATGGCCTTGTAAAGTACTGGGAACCCATGTTTGTGGTTTTACTTGCTTCTCTGTGACATTTGGAAAAAACTTTTGCTGGGTGTAGTGATGTGTGGCTTTATGAAATGACCATTACAGTATGAGGCACTTAGGATGGCACCGAACACCGTTGAATCTGCATTTAGAGACCCCGCTTAAGTCCGTTTTCCCGTAATAACAATAAAATTAGAGTTTAAAATGGCAGAAGTATTTGCACAAGTGATGCAGAATTCTGATTTGCGTGAGGCAATTTTCACAAGAAATCGTACGAGATGCAATTCGTTAGGCTCAGCAGAAATAGTCAGTAATAAGGTGAAGTTAGATAAGCTGAGATTTAGGCACAGACTGCATCCACTATATTCTCAAGAATTCAATTGTCCATGCTCAGGGTCATTTCCCTTTCAGCATAATACATCCCCCATACATGAATTTTGAGGCACCAGCAGAAGGGGAGAAACTTTTGGAACCACCGAGGTGTAATTTTTCCCTTCCATTGAAACAGGGATTCCTGGGACCTAACGACCTGGGACCCCTCAAAAATGTTCCATTATCCTATGCGTCCAACATGTGTTGCAACAATCACAAAGCTTCTGATAACTTGGTATGTCATATTGCATTTTGCTGAAGTCACAAATAAGCCAACGCCGTCATTCTGTTTCCTCTGAACCAACTGCAAAGAGCAGTAGACCTGGTAAATTTTTCTTCACAACCACCCCTTCAAGACAGATTCCTACTTCAAGATCGAAAGTAATATTAAGCATGAACCCTATAATTTGGCAAACAACCTAAATTTACTTTGCACAGTTTATTATGAGTAATGGTGGCTCTCATGTAAGCCAATCCATGCACTGAAATGGGGTTTAACACGGTCCAGTTCTTCCTGATGACAAGAACGACTTGATGAGAAGACACGGGATGATAAGAAGGAACCGTTGCCAGGTAGACAACGAGGCTGGAAAAGAGGATGATGTTAGACCTTGCGTTGGGGTAGTGATGGACGAGCTGATTACCGAAGTTTTAGTTGTGCTTAACGTGCTAGAAGTGATGGTTGGATTGTTGTTCGGTTGACCTGGTAATCATTTTGATGGAAATTGCCACCACTGGCGTCTGACTAGCAGCAGGTTTGGCTTCGAAAATTTACTGGGTAGATTTAGCTGCCACCACGTTGGAGGAATCAGTTGGTTTTTGGACTGCAGTACTTCACAGTTACTTTCAGGGCCGCAGTTGAAGATTCCTTGGGCGACATTGATTTGGATATCTTATAGTGTTCTGTGGCAAAGGTGAAGCTTGTAGCTTCACGTACACTCGGATCTCGGAACTTACGCATACTCGGATCCTACAGTGCAAAACAGTGTGCTTAAAAGCTCAGAAGTAGTTACCTTTTTACGGCATTTCAGTATCATCATTAAGTGATAGGTTTTTTCATTTCATCTTCCTTAACCAATACCCAATTAACCTTCAACTAGGCCAAGTCATGAACCGATGTAGCAGCAGGTTCATGATCTCCCTCAGCCATTGCTCATTCTAACCTCCTCGGTGACTTCTCCGCCTCCACACTCGTATTCCCTCTGGAACGATCTTCATTCCCCGCAAAACAAACACATCTCAATATGTGTGAGAACAATCATGTGACTAATGATTCTATACCGACTCATCGTTATTCCTAGAAGGGACTTATCTCAAGGACCCCTTCTCCATGTACTTTGCCCCAGCATGATTCATGAGATGAATCATACCTTGGGTGTAATCCTCAGTCCCCATCTATTCCCGGACTAAGTCTGTCCGCCCCGTCCCCTTATAAGGACCTCCTTGAGGTGTATTATGTTAAGTTCTGTTTTAGCTATCTTGGTGTCAACTCTGCCAGTTTGACAATTGCTGTACTCTCCTTACTCAATCTTTAGTTCTTTAATAAAACTGTTTACTTGTCAATACAAGCTCACGATCTATCTTTCCACATATTGATCACACTATACAGCGTCATTGAGACCCCAAAATCAAAGCACAGTTACAGTATCAAAGTATACATATACCATTCCCATGGACCGCACTTAACGTCCTGTATTTCTGGCACTGAAGAGATCACTGCGCGGGCTTTGACTTCGATTGGTAATGCATCTGATAGGACATGATCCTATTTTGTGGTATAGCTGTCCTACCGCCCCTCCTTAAGTGAGGCCAAGTTATAGGGGAGTCACGCTTGCCACAGCGTGACAAAAGTATACGTGTGCTTATGGATGTCCCTTATCACGTGCGCTAGGGTTAAGACATAGAGTACCATGGTGGACAGATTGTACACTATCTACTTTGGAGGATTACACCAATAGATTTAATAACAGTTCGACGCGCTGTCAGTTCTTCGAGACAACGTGGACATTTCATCAATTAGAATGGACCTTGTTATAAAGTTCTAATCTAAGTGTGACGTTCTGATACGTATGAATTGCAATTACTGGAACCCCATTATTGCCTTCCTCGACCGGAGGATTACCATGAGAATCGGTTGGATTGACTGCTGGCCATATATTTGTAACCCTTATTCCGAGCTTTTTTGCCACCAGCCCTATATACGCGTCGTCAACATGAAACATTTTCACGAAATGAGACTCTTCGTAGATTTCTCTCGCAGTTGTGGCTGAGAAAAATGTAGTCATTCCAGACGTGTACGGCGGAAAGGTCTCCAATGGATATTCATCCCAAGTAAATTGATAAGGAATATCTGGTTAGAAGCATAACAACAACAATGGCGGTGAGCGTTGGATAACAATTGCATATGTAAAAATGAAAGGCCATCTTACGGTATGTGGGTCTCTCTGAATACGCGTCTCCAGCTAGAAAGCTCTCTGTAGGAGAAATCTTCATTCCATATTTGGAATAAGCTTTTTTACCACTTTCGCTGGATACGGAATAAAACATTTCCGGATTTCTGAGCAACTTCACAGCTGCACCCACTGAGAAGTAAAGATCGTCATCAATTATTACCAAAAATTCAAACTTGGGTCCCTCCTGGACTGCCCACTTAAGTCCGCCAACGGTTTTATAAGTATTATTTCTATAAGACTCTACAAAGTCTTGGAAGATTATGTCTTTGTGTTCTCTACTCTCTTCGTGTAGTTCTGGCGGCAGGCGTCCCTCAAATTGTCCAACGCCTACAAGGAAGGCATGAGCTATGGGCATATTGAAGCTGGACAGATACTCCGGGTTTGCCCAAATGGAGCGGTATATATTTCTATTTTCAGCATATCCCGCTGCCGTTTTCACTAGAATAAGGAGTCCCACTGGTTGCCGATCAAAATAAATTGGGGTTGCCGGGAAACCCATGGTCAAGACACTAGTGTGAATAGGCTTCTTGTCTACAGCTTCTCCTCTTCTGTAAACAAATAGGCCAATGCTACGAAGTTCGTGCTTGTTAAGATTTTTGGCTTCCATTTAATAAAGTCTGCCAGTGAAATTCTCTTACATTATTTGTTGCACGAATCCTCTGAAATTAGGTATGTAGAGAGGGTAAAAGGTATACGGTGCATTGCTGAACAAGTCAACATATGACCTTAACTTTTGCTCCATGTTGGACAAATAAGTCCAATTTTGTGCCGGGAAGTTGTCACATGAACAATGTCGGGCACTTGTGGATTGTAAGTATCTCACGGGATTTAAAGGAGACCATATCAGCAGTAGTAAAAGTGAGGCGGTTAAAGCTGCTAATAATGCTGTCTTCGCCCTTCTTGAAGTACCCATACTTCTTCCATGCAGCACACTCATGGTTGAAAGCGTAGAACGTTCTGTATTCTGCACCGTTGCTACAGGCAATTCATATAAATCTGAATTCGAAATTCACCTGTTTGGGTCACATTGCCGGCTTGCCTCTTAACATTGCATGGACAACTGTACAAATAACTAAATCAACATTGTGGGCTTTTTGTTATTCCGAACACAAATACTCGTACATATGTTCACGTTTTTTGCATCGTAATGGGTATATTTATTCCTATTCGCCTTTGCCATTTAGTGCAGTTAACACAATTCTATCCGTGTTACCTGTGAATCGAGGAAATCTCTTCGCAAGCTGAGGCCTAATTTAACTTATGCAATCACCTCACCTGAAACATGGCGTCCATAACATTTTAAGGAAGCAGCACAGCTTGACTTGCATGGCTTCCAGAGAGCAGCGGAGCTCAGAGCTAAGCAAAAGCAAGGTAGTTACTCTAATACCTACCTTGTGTGCCAGTTACCGTTACTTGCATGGGCATTGCATGTATCCATTATTTATTTGTTGTCAATTAGAACGGACAATAGGGGCCTGTTTCATAAAAATTACCGGGCCACAGTTGACATTCTGTCATTACTGTCGGTAATTACAGCTTAAAACAATGTTGTTTCATAAAGTCAAGTTTCAGTGTTATTCAATAGAGCCAGTCTGTAAATGTAATATGTAAAATTCTTTATGAAACAGAAAAAACCTGCGACAGCTGACATTCTGTAAACTTTTGGCGGTAATTACAGACGGTAAGTTTTTTGAAATAGGCCCCAGGGAGTCGCGGTATGTTCCAATCGGAAATCAAGGGCCAGTTATTGTCCCTCAGAGAATATTTACAAAGGAAAAGTATAAACTCCATGCTAGTCCCTGCTTATCGGGTCATGCAAGTTGGCCAACATCCGCCGATGTCGGGTGCAATTTTCCCGACATGTGTCGCATTTTTGCTGCAAGTTACCCGACAGCGTCGGATGAAATTATCCGGCATCCGAAATCCGATACGCATAGAGCCTTCCTGTGGCGGATGTCGGATACTTCACAGCAAATTTTCTGACATTGTCGGATACAAATAACCCGACCCGACCAAATTCACGGCAACTAACCCGACAAAATTCACTGCAATTAACCCGACATGTCGGCTGAAGTAATCCGACTTCTCTAATGTTTCGGCTGCAAGTAGTCCGACACCATGTTGGACATAACAAATCCGAAAACCAAATAGAAAAAACTCAACTGCAAAATTCATGTCGGGTCCAAAAACTCCGACATCATCATTAATCGTAATTGTACTCCTGCGTGACATTGCAGAATGAAAATGGTATTTTGGACACTTCGTGAGCAAGGAAGAGTCACTTTGGATGATAAATAAATGATGCAAAGTTAGAATTAACAAATATTGCTTAGCAAAGAGTTCAGTTTCATTTAGAATCAATTATGTCGTTGAAAACATCCGATCTACAGCTGCAAAAAATCCTGACTTGAATTACAATCTGCATATCCACATTTTAATCGTATGAAATTACACAAAATCAAAATGTATTCCTTGCAATCAAGTTGAATGGCATGAAGTCAAATTGTATGCAATTTGTACGTTACTTCTGTCCAACCGCTGTTAGCCACCGAAAAGTAGGAATTGCAAGTCCTACAAACCACCCTAGAATCGGAATCATTAGACACCAGCTTGTCAAGAAGCCTGCCCTTCTGGGGCAGAAAATGTATTTCGGATTTGACTTCATGCCATGCGTATCGGATTTCAGATGCCGGATAATTTGATCCGACGCTGTCGGGTTACTTGCAGCAAAAATACGACACGTGTCGATAAAATTGCACCCGACATTTGCGGATGTCGGCCAACTAGCATGACCCGTGCTTATTTATATGGTGGCGTTTTTGCACTTGCTGCCATGTCCAGCCATCGTGCTGAACGGAGGATATCATAAGAGTAATTGGCTTCCATGACAATAAATCTTACACGGATGTGTCACGAGGCTTCTAAAGCGATGCCGATAGGATTTGGTAACATTTATAGGCTTGTACAGCACTGCATTGCAGAACAAATAGAACATGGCATGTCATGGAAAGAGTTATTCTGAATTTCTTGCTTTTATGTTCGGACACCTGAAAGGTTTTCGCTTGAAATTTCAACTATCGTGGAAAGATTAGCTAACCAAGTGTGGAAAGATCTAGGCCCACAAATTATCTATTGTTATATCATCCTTTACAGACATACATAATCCATTGAACGACCTGCAAGCGTCCCAGAAATATAAGTAGATAGCACCGCCGGTGCTGGCGGCGGACATGGAGGGTCGGAGTATGCTACAGCAGATACCCCAGTACCTGATAGCGTCCAAGAGCCCCATTTGCATAGAAAAACTCCTCCGTAATCTTGAGGGTTTAACCGCGACAGCAAAAATTATTACAAGGAATTTAGTATACAATTTGACTTTTATTTCTTTCACATTTATCTCTCGGATCATCATGACCAGCTTTAGTCTTGTCAGAGTAGAATCAATCCAGGTGATTGGTTCGTACGTCCGTAAATACCTACAGCTATAAGCTATAACAAGTTAGAGTACTAAAAGTACAATTTTGGGGGTTGCTTCCAAATGGAGTACTGCTCGGCTCCGACTTTTGAAATGTTAAGCCATGGTACTGAGATTTATAGATTTAATAGCAGTGAGAATATTCAGGTCGTGAAAATTAGAACTTTTTTCTCAAACTGAAAAGTAGAATTTTCTTAAACTTGTTCGATCTCTGCTGGTCTTACTCGCCGTAACCGTGGGAATGTTTGCAACCACTTTACGCTTTTTCCAGCAATTACAGTGAAACCTCGCTATAGCGGTTTTCATGGGACACCCTAATTTGGGCCACTATAACAAGAAACCGTTATGTCAA
>JAQFYD010002040.1:0-10574 GCA_034694225.1 Bourletiella hortensis
GATGATATTTTTATAAATAAAAATCCAGTATTTTACTTGGAATTTGCTTGGTCATTTAAGCCTTAGTGACGATTTATATTCCGGTTTATTAGAGGCGCACATTTTTAGAAGTCACCGCAACCATCTTAAGCTATTTTTCGGCTTAAAACTTTAACGCAAAGGATGCGAATGATTTCAGTTTACATATTTATAGAGATAATAAAGTTTTAAGTGATGGACACACAAAAATTCCTTTAAAAGCAAAGTTGGATACTACTCGTAGGCAGTACCGAAAAAGACGGGGCAACCTATCCAGATTCAGACCAGCTGGGCGTAACGGGATTTTTTGCAACAGATTAGATTTTGGATGTGCTTGTATTCAACTCGTTATTGGAGTCTTGTGATGAGGTAGTAAGCCTTACCCGGCCATCCGTCGTTCTATTGCTGATAGTAAAGCACCGAGTGTTCAGAGGAGAGTCCGAGGATGGCTGAGTCCTCGGTTCTGGTGCTGTAAAATCATACATTCGGGGGCTACGACAAGCACACCATATCCAGAAGTTGGAAGGGAAACGTTGGTAACATTCACCGGAAGTATCAAAGCAGAAGCAAATCATTTGAGGATTTCTTGTTGGGTAGTCTTGATGCTGTGATCTAAGTGCACTGTTCCAAATTGTGTAAATAAATGGATTGATGGCAGATTTCATAGTTGAGAGTAGTGAAAGGGAATATCTCAGGCATAGGCTTGTGGCAGTACGATTTGGGAAAAAATTCCAATAAATCAGAGCGGCCCAGATGGGTATTCTGCAAATAAGATAGAGAGAAACTAAGGCTACGAGCAAATGTAACGTTCGACGACCGCGACTCTGGCAAGTGGTTGTGCTTCCTCGGGATGTTGCTATTTCACTGGAATGTGGGACATGTCTAGCTGTGAAGGCAGATGATACAGGTCTACTTGATAGATCTCTGGGATGACATCTAAAATTCCGCCGGAGGAAGACGAGGATGGATACGTAGGAATATACAAAGGCTGTAACTATAGCCAGGTTCAAGGCTCCAAGTAAGGCGTAATATGTTAAAGCAAGCCAACTGTTCTCTAAATATTCGGGATACTTGGTGCAGAAGTAGCGTGTAATTTCATCCGAGACCCGGGGGCCATCTTCGCTTGTTTTTTCCCAGACCCAGAACGCTTGATTATAATAGACGAATAGCATTGGAATGGGAACACCTAAGGAGGAAATTATGAAATAAAATCAGATATTTTTTATCTAATGTCATTACTCCTGTCGTTTGTACTAGTCATTTTCCTCTTTACACCAATGACCCAATATCTATAGTATGGACGCTTCAGTATGAACTAGCTACGAACCCAGACTGTATGGAAATAGTATAAGAGGAAACTCTTACATAAAGAAACTAGCCAAATGCCAGCCATGAAGACACCCGTCAGAATCCTGGAGTACTTCGGGCTTAAGCAAGGTTGTTTCAGCCCCCGAACCACAGCTAAGCAACGGTCAATGGCTATTGCCAGTAAGCTAAGTCCATTCAGTGTCATGGCAAATGTCTGGGCATAGTCAGTGGTCCGGCATAGAAAGTCTCCTAAGGGCTTTAACGTAAACAAGCACAAATAATTTTGGTTCCTCTTTGCCTATGGAGTGTCACCAAGTCATATCTTACCCAAGCATGATACGGCGTAAGAATCTGAGATAAGGACACTGCAATAGAAGACATTGCGAGCAGAAGGTCGCTCAGGGCCAAGGAAATTAGAAAAAATCTTGTTCCTTGTCTGTTGAACCTATTATTCAACAATATTTTAAGGTCAAACATAGCATCACCTTCAAGTCAACTTTCCTCTCGTTTGTAATTAATAGTTACACTTCCTGAACGTACTTGGACCAAAGGCATACAATCACAGCAGCAGTGTTTCCACACCAGGCAAAAATTAGAACTAGGACATTCCCAGCAATCAAAAGAGCGGAGGCTATTTCCGGCAAGACGATGATATCCTCCTTTAAAAAATTGGTCTTCGGTTGTTCCGCCTGTATCTGATTCTATAAGTAATAAAATAATATACACAAAATTCAGACAACTTGATGAAATTATAATTACCAACGTCATGCATTCTGCACCTACTCTTATCGTTTTCCCTTCAGACCCACCGGAAAACAGCAAAGTATGGTCCGAAATGTTAGCCGGAAACACAACAACAACATCTTCTGACCACCATCCCAAGATGTTAAGCATGGTGCAAACAGAATTACTGAATGGGAAGAAAGCTCTCTGAAAATTAAGTTTGCAACTCGAAAGGAAGAGATCCCATCGAAAGAAGAACGTCAAATGAAATGAATTGCTCTTGAGTCATGGACACTCGACTAAGAAAGCCCAATCGGAACCTTGTAGCAGGGTATGGACGTCAAAATCCCCAGAAAATCCCTAGGACTACTAGATTTCCAATTAGTAAAATGGACCGATAAAGCGTATAAGATCTAATACTACTCAGTATTGCTCCTACCATCACTATCACTATAGTAGTGGCTCACATTTATTCAATTCCCCTCTTGGTTTTCATGGACGTCGTCAGACCCCTTCAATAAGCATTTCCTTCCCTATATCCTATCAGCTATTACGGGCATTTGTCTTATCAAAGCTATAAAATCTTTCCTAACTCCACTACTTATCCGCGGAAAGGGAGACTTTCTCATGCCGCTTTCACTCTACACGGCCCTTTCTTCCAAAGTGTGATGTTTGATTTACTTATTGCCTTTGCAAGATACACAAAGAAATTAGATACACGACCTTCTCACCTCCCACCAGCTCAAGTTCACTGACGAGGGGGAACATTCACACTGAGCCCACACCTTTAGTTCATGCTTTCACCTGGAAAAGGTCACCGTCAAAGGTCAAAATTGTCTCTCAGGCTCATAAGAGGCTTGTCCAGAGCAGATGGTGAATTATTATTTCCCACTAATTCAATTAAAACCTCATCCACACTGAATATAATATACGAATCGACAAAAGGAAAAGTAATTCCTTTCCTTCGTGGCTGGCAAGCCTGCTGACTCTGGCAAGACTCCCAAGAGACTACTCTTCTTCTTGCTTAATGATATCTCCTTCAGAGCGGGCGGAATAAAGTGAAATTTTAATGCTTAGATTAACAACAACAAGTTCCACACAACTGCAAGTTTATTTCATCCACAATACGTAAATTATCTTATCCAGCATTAAAGTACATTATTACAATTAATTATTAATGCATTGCATTTAGACGCTCCACGTTTGGTAAATGAACAGGTGACAACAAGGATAATTTTAATAATTAAACAACAATTATGCACAAGTTTGCTATACTACGGCAGCAACAACAATAACAGAGAGGTTCATGCTTCATCATGGCATTGGTTCATCCTTTCACCATTATTGTCCCTCAACTGTTCCCATTGCATTGAACAACATACAAGAGCACACAATTATCGTATAGTAACTAAGCAATTATTAGTAGTAAAACGTAAATTCTTAGCAATAGCTACTTTCTAACAATACTTGTATTTATTGTCCTTTCAACAAGCTCCCATAGACTTTTATACACACAAGCAGCAGAGGATAAGATAAAAGACAATGTGTGGGGAAAGTCGTCATCACTTTCACCAGAAGAATAGGAAGGAACTGAAAGAAGGAAAAGGAGTGACTCAGAATGTAATAATGCTAGAGTTTTTCATTATTGCAATTATAATTATTATTATTATGGTAACTATTTTATATGAAACATATGAAGGGAAAGCACTGTGATCACCCCGTTGGAGCAACAATACTAATTTTCACCTTCCTAATCATTTACACTGTATGACCTCCAGTAAGGTTCTTTGGCCTTCACATTTTGTCAATATAACTCTATGCACGTGGTCGCCCTAAGCTTCCAGCATGAGGAAACTTACCATGATCTTGATCAATTATTTACACACATATTAAAGCTAGGCTTAACTTTGTTCACTTGTGGCTTTGGCCATGCAAATCTCTTATAGCACCGTAACAGTATCAGCATTATAACTTATATCTTAACCTTGACATTTGAAATCGACAATAATTCTTGTTGTCTCAGGATATTTCTGGAAGCATTTGGATATGTTCTAAGTCTACAATTATTACTATATATCCCCAAGCCGTCCCTCTTGACGCGGAAGACGATTAATTAATTACCTTACGTGACAGATATTACAATTAAGCTCACCCATCATCAGCAGCATATTAATTCCCTTCTTATCCCATACCATTAGATAACATGCATGCTGCCAAACAGAGTTTTTGTTTTAATCGGAAGACATAATATATATGGAAAGGATTACAACTATACTGATGGGCATTACACTTGTACAAACAAGCCAGTAATAAGTTTCCTTACAACCTCTGCAACTTGTATATCAGTTTTACATTCTGTTTCATCTAAAAAAATTCAAGATTACTTCTGGTGAGGCACCTCACTAATAATAATAATAATTCCACCTTTGAGGTTTTCATACACGGAATCAGTTACTACTATAGACGTGTACGAATTGGATCAGCAACAGAGCATTATGAAATTAGCAAATTTTTAGATAAAATATCCGGGCCACATCGCGGAATATTCAAGACAGACTCCATTTAACTTTTCAAGTACGCGCAACCCCATGCTTTCCATCGGATACATCACATACGGTTCATATACAATCCATGCAGGATCTAAAACAAGGAAAAATGAACAGCCAAGTAGAAGCCGAGAAGAAAGCAGATTTTCATTTTCACTACGAACAATAATGTAATACTGTGCGTATTTAGAAAATGCAGTGGCAATGATTAGTCGTGAAAAAAAATAGTAGCGATGTGTGAATGGAAAAGGTGGAACAGCAATAATTACAGCCTAAGGACAACAGATTGTAGCTACATGCATCTATAGAACCTGAGGGAGAAAGTATGCTTATCGGGAGAAAAGCAAAGGAAAGGAGGAAGCCAGACGCGGAAATGCGGAAGAAGGAGCGATGAAAAGGAAGAGATAAAAAGAGTATTCATTCTGGAAATTTTCTACCTTTCAACAGCACAAAGAAACCTAGACAGATGCACAGGAATGATGAGCATGAGGAGAAAGGAATACGAGATTGGTATCCAGCAGCAGCAGCAAAGGAGAAAGAAAGGGGAGGGAGGGAGCGAGAGAAATACAGGCAGATAAGGAGAAAATATACAAAGTAAGTGAGGCAGAAAGAGCACAAGTGAATGACATACAGATGGACGATATAGGAAGAAGAAGAAGAAGAGGAGAAAAACAATAGTAGAAAGCTATTGGAAAAGTCAAGGAGAAAGGAGATGAGAAGGTAAGGAGGAACAGGCTCCGAAATTTCTTGTCAAATCCCACCACCACCAGCAACAGCATATAAATTTGAAGAAGAGGAAGAAAGGTGGAAGGAGGACAGTTTAAAGTTAACATATAAGCCACATTGGGAAAAGTATCTTCTGATTTGTCTGTCAAGTCATTCAAGTATTATGACACGATTTACACGCTTTTTCGTGTGGAAGCCCCAAAATTTTTGTACTTGACGTCATCATCTGGCTCCATGCGCTTTTTCCTCTCTTTCTTGAATTCACACATTATTATTACTACAATAATAATCATAGTTGTAGTAGTACAGTTCTACACAACTACTGTTCTATTTCTATCCACTATTAATATATAGCCGTCTACTAAATTTCTAAAAAATTCTGGCTGGAAAAATAAAAGCATAATAATGATAATAACAATGTAGGAAGACTTTTTAATCATTTTATGTGTGTATGTACTCATAAGAGCAATAGCAGTAGAACAAAGTAATCATCAACATAATAATTAGCCCTGCTATAATCCCATGCTATTACTATGTGCACATGATTTCAGGTGCTGCTGCGGCACACTAATTATTACACAATTTTCTATAATAATAATAGTGATGATAAGAATAATAATAATAGTTACATGATAGTCATAAAGTTTTCACCTGCTTTCATTTTGGAAGAAGAGTTTCACTGAAGGAGTCATGTGGCGGTGGTTACAAGAGTAGTAATCAATAATTCCTACTAAATGTCCACCGTCATCGTGAGCTCATGAAGACTTGGATTTAGATTTGGTGCACTTTGGTTCGGTGCAAGAGGTTTGTTTTAATAGTAATCATCAATATTTTTAGTATTATTTTTTTCTACATATGCTACTATACTTCATATGCAAGAGCACTGAACGACCACCAGAGAACAACAATAATTAATTGTATTATTTTTTTATACTGTACTGTGTGTTTTATAGTAGCACGGAATACATTATTATTATTATCATAATTTACATAGTTATAGCCACTGGCTTAGATTTTTTTTGGTAGACAAGTCAAGCTCCAATAATAATTGCTCATTCATATATGTGACTATTTAGCACTAATTTTGCGTCACTATATGGAAGCTTACATAGTAAGAGCAAGAAGAAGAACACCACCATCATTATCATCATAATCACATGCCTCTTAAAGTTAATATCTTATTACATGAGAATACTTTCAGAATACGCACCAACTTACACAGCCTGCGCTTCCGCCATGATAAACTGTAATTACATGCTAATTACCATTGACCATGTACGCATATACAGCACCATACATTTGGACACTTATACACCCATGTTTTTAAATACAGAATGAGGGCTATTATTATTATTATCCACGATAGTCACATGCATCAAAGTAAATACTACAGGATGCGACATTTATGTCGTTTATTATTATTCCTACAGTGAATAAAATACTTGTTCCGTAGAATTGTTGACAACTTTTGGCGAAATAAGTTGGACATCATTCTGAGTCATTTTTTAATAATAATTATTATTATTGTAAGGATGATGAGAGAAGGAGGAGGAGGAGGATTTTATACACACATCTCGCACACCGAGTCTTGAAATATAATGTATACTTACTAACGCAGACAGTTACCTTAATAATCATGATTGTTATTATTTTAATACCATAATATTTATAACAATATTGAATGAATGAAAGCTATGAGAATATACGTAGGAAATGATCACTGAAAACAACACTACTACTTATAGCCAACAACAACAACAAAGTTTATCTCTTCAGGGTGTATACAGATGAGGAGGTATCCGGGGAGTCATGATGGTGGAGTAAGTTTCTCCGATACCCGTAAAATAGAGAGACTTTTCGTATAGACAATGATTGTACTGACTGGCTGGCTGGCTGGCTGTGTGTGTGTATGTGTCGTCATGAGGATCAGAGAAGAACTTAAGATGATGATGAACTATAGCTATTGTATTAATATTATTAATAATAACAATAATAATAATGAAGAGGTATTAATAATTCTACTGCTACAGTATTCATAATATGTGGAAAAGCAGCAACATCAAACAACATAACAATAGTAACAAAAATCCACAGATTGTGTATGTATACGTGTGCAAGTCTAAATTATATAAGAAAGGACGATTCATCATGGTAGAGTTAATGAACTAAAGAGTCGTCATATCCGATGTTAAGGCAGTGGCTTTTCCTCGAATCTCTTCCAAATTAATTTCTGGACGTACCAGCTGCTTGAATTTCTAAATAACGGAGATAAAAAAGGGTTCATGTTTATTAAAATTGAATACATAAAGGGTTCAGTGACAGGAGAAGGAGGAAGAAGAGGACTTTGTTTCTTCGGGGTTCTTACCGTTTGGAAGTCACCAGGCGTCTTGCGCCACAAGTAGATGGCGTAGCCCGGTATACAAAGCATGGAAGTGAGTGCTGTGAACCATCCGAAGAGATGGGCCGGCCAGGGGTACTTGTAGTCCAGATAAGTGATCTCCGACCATTGCAGCAATTTGAAGAAGAATACTCCCTGTATGGGACAAGGTACAAACATTGCTTTTACTTTCTGAGATCATTCCCTCATAAGCTTTTTCAGCCTTTTTAAAGCCTCAAGAGCTCATCATATAGTGACAGATTGTGTGTCTTTAATCAAAGTGAAGATGTTGTAGGAGAATAAAGGAAGGGAAAAACTTGAAAGTTGTCAAGTCTGTCAATCTCCCGTCATGATTTTAAGCTGACATAATCCATCCATGATGAAGAGTAAGTTTTGATAGTTTTAAAACAGTCTACTACTGCTGCCACTACTTACGAAACAAATTGAGGGTGTAGTGATGACCCAGCAGAATTTCCACCAGCCGACAGGATAGTAGCCGATCATATCGCGAATAGCTTCGTAGAATCGATTTGCTCCAAAAGCCCATGAGATTGCAATGCACTCAAAGAAGATGACCCAGAGTAAGACTAACCCACTGACCGCATACTGATCCAGAAGTTGGAAGATGTACATTCCACCCTGTCAGAACGTCAATCAAATGTTAGTTCATCCTCTTATGACGGCTTATCAAAATGTCTGGAGGAAGATACTACTGCAACTTTGTGCTGGTCCAAATTTGACATGCAAAATCATTAACATTATGGGGATTCATTTGGGGTAGGAAGGAATATATAATATCATAAGTTTAAGCGTCGTACTCTCGTCACACAAGATAGACCGACAAGATATGAGAGTGTGCAGACGACGGCAATGAAAAGCTCCTTCCGACGTCGGAGAAGATGTGGCCACTCATCCACCATAGCCGTGATAAATCCTTCCAAAGTACAAAATTGGGAGTCCAGCCCAATGAATAGAAGCATGATGAAAAACAAGCAAGACCAGAGTGTTGGCCATGGCAGCTGAAGCACTGCTGATGGATACGCCAAAAATGCAAGTCCAGGTCCTATTCATAAAGATAAAGAAAGACAAATTTCTAAACCGCGTACGTACCCTTTCACCCAGCTTCTTCACATTGCCGGCTCATACACAGAGAGATTCTTGTTAGAATACTGAGAGAGTCATTTCATACAAAATGCATGCTTCTTACCTGACATGGCTACTTGTTCCACCGGTTTGCCCTGAGAGTGAGCCATAAAACCAACGACTGAGAAAATGACAAAGCCAGCAAAGAAACTTGTGCAGGAGTTGACACAGCAGACGATGAGAGCATCCCTGAAAGCAAGTATAGAAGAGACGAGGAATTTCATACAGTTTCTTTCTTCCCGTGCCTTTCTCTCTGTCCCCTTCTCACAAGCTAATAGTCATTTATTGTTGTGTGAGAAAATTTGGAGAGAAAGTTGATCTGTCTGTGTGAGGAGAGAGAAAGAAAAGGAGGAGAACCAACTTGTAAACGTTGTTATTGTATTTGTTGTAAGAGCCGAGAGCAATCAAAGTTCCTAGACCGAGACCATATGAGAAGAAAATCTGTGTTACAGCATCCACCCAAACTTGGGACTCTCCCAATTTGGAAAGTGATGGTCTGAGATAGTATGTAATTCCGTTCAGTGCACCGGGCAGGGTAATGCCACGAATGAGGAGAATGGTCAGTAGAACATAGGGGAAGAGAGCAGTAAAGTACACGACTTTTCCAGTCCAGCGTACACCTTTCCAAATGCAAAAGTAGCAAAGGATCCAAACGAACAGGAGAGTTCCAGCCAATTCCCAGCGCATTTCACCGACCTCGTCAATGCCAGAAGTGATATTCAGTACTCGCCGCCTGTGCAAAAAAAAGAGAACAAGAAGCCACAAGAATAAATCATAATGTGCTTCATTTAGCCTTCCGGCTTAGTTAGCCTTTCTTTCCCCTCGAATGTTTTCCGTCTTACATTCCACGCACACGCACAATGTGTGGGTTCAGACCATGTGTGCCAGTTATAGTTTATAGTAAGGCTGAGATTAAAGAGAAAATAGAAATTTATCGCAAGAAAATAACTCACTCCCAAAATTCTTTCACGGGATCTGAAAGATTCTGAATCGGGATTGTCTTGTTTTGGATGGTGCAGAGCGTCACGGTTTTGTTGTAGACATAGTCAGTCTCCGTCCTGCATAAAGATTGGTCGAATATCTGGCTTACGCACTGATCCGTGTTCCAATAGTTGTCACAATCCGCCCATGGTAATTCTGCCGATTAAAGGCACGCACACATAAGAGACAGAAATCTCATTCATTCCCTTTTTTCTCTGTCTTTGTATATGTAGATTAATATATATGATGCTCATTTTGTTTACCGGACGGCTCGAATTGAGAGGAAGAAGACAGGATTTTTTATCTAAATTCCTTCACTCTCCGCACTCAGCTAAATTAGGGAGGGCGAGATCGAATGAGAAAAAAAGAGAGCCATTCATCCTGGAAATTCCAACAATTCAGACATCCCTAACAGTTTGATGTGGGCTATTTTCCCTCTTTCCACACTCAATCTGACCTCCTAAGTGAGTATACATGCAATATTCCTCATATCTTGATCCTGAATGACTTTCTTTGTCAAAATAGCTACGTGTTCTTTGAATGCTGAGGAGAAGGATTCCAACAAGGGGAATAAGATTGGAGCAGGAGGGAGATTTTCCCATTGGAATCAATGAGAATGTCATGTCATTGCATATCAGTCAATTGTAAATGTTCACATGTGAGGACAAGTCTAATTTCTGCATTCTTATACTACTCTGCAGCCTTTCTCCCTTTCTTGACTCCGTCAGGTCATGATGATGATGATGATGATG
>JAQFYD010002041.1:0-10570 GCA_034694225.1 Bourletiella hortensis
TGTTACGGGGCCCCATTTGTAGTGTTATGGCACGGAGAGTTGTTATTGTAAATAGGGGAATAACAAGTTCAAGGGCATCCAAGGGATGGGCCATCCCTTGGATGTCCGACTATATAAGGCCGGGGATTCTCTGTATCGGGAGCTCAGTCACAGACTTGTAGCTCACAGTGCCACTTCAGAAAGAAGCTGAGTGGTGGACATTGGCTCTGTATAGATGATACAGAGACTAGAGAGTCCCTTCGCTGCAAAGATCGCAAAACCTAGATGTTGTTATAATAACTTTTGTCTCCTCATAATAATCCTTATACGTAAATAAATAATTTCCTTTTCATTTCAACAAACCGGCCAGACCCGTAATAAGTGGTGCTACGAAACCCGGGATGCCAGCCATAGTGGCTTGATGCAGTAGATACCTATAAAGACTCCCCCATTAATGAAACAAAGAGAAAAAGAGTTTTTTTCCCCCAAGCTAGGGTACCGCTATCCTTAAAAGAACAGTAAAAGGGAGACTGACACTTTAATATTAGTAAGTAGGTCACTTCTATTCATGGAAAGAGACATTATGGAAATAGCTATGGATTAACGGGATGGGAGAAAGGGAGCCATATACTTCTATGCCCTGAGCCCATAATTGTAGAGCCAGTCTCTTACACAAAAATACCAGTCCGTCAGTAAGTTTCTATCAAGACAACTAAGAGGTAGAGGGATACCAAATTTTTCAAAACTAGTTTATCGCTAAGATTCCTGTGACAGTTTAGGACAAGGACAGAAAAATTACAATAGTGAAACAATAATAAATAATAGGAAGGAATAAGACTTGGTGTCTATCCCTAGTTAGTTTGGGAAAGAGGAGTTTTTTTAGAAGACGAGGAGTGGAGTCAGTATTCAACAATTGGCCAATAAGAATCGTAGTTCCAATTGAAAAACCAGGAATCAGTTATTAATATCCAGAACTCCACGCTAGCAATTTGTACGAGGAGGAACTGCTGCATCATGACCACTACCGGGTAAATAAACCAATAATTTTAAACTTATCCTAAATTTCCTTTCTATCCCTTCGTTTTTACATTCGTTGTGGCTAGGAGTGGACAACAGGTTCAATTTTTACGAGACAAGAAAAAGGGAGTAGGTCTTATATATTAATATTTTACAATTTTTTTTGCCCTTGCTCATTCATTTGATTTTGAGCAAGGCGCCGTTAGAAAAGCTTGACCCCTTTAGATTTATAAAATCCCTCCAACTAAATCCATCCATTTGTCAATATGACCTTTAAAATATAAAATGAGACGACTAGTTTTCCTCTGTTGCCACACTCTTGCTTATTCTATCCTAACTCATTACCCCAACAAATAGTGGTACAACTTGGTACAACAACAAGTGGCGAATTTCTACGAGATCCTATCATAATATCCAACCTCCCCCTACAAAGAAAACGAAAAGTGATTCGCCTCAAAAGAAAATCAAGGTCTAATAACAGTGTTAACCCATCTCCAACTCAACTCCCATTTCAACTCTTCACCACCATCTAGTAGGACTTTAGGAGAATGGCGGACGAGGACAATGAAGAACAGGTCCAACAACCAAAAGCAGTGCGGCATGCGATCATCCCAACAAAATACTCCGGAGCAAGAGGCTCCAACCCGGCGCAACATCTTGCGAGCTTTGCCATAGCTGCAAGGGGTAATCATTGGAATGAAAACTTAAAGTTGATCCAGTTCCCAGGAACCTTAACTGGATTTGCGTTATCCTGGTACCTGGCTGCCTCTGAGCGATTAGATGCGCAAGGGGAAGAATGGAACTGGGCATCATTGAGGAGAGAATTTCTTGGCCATGCCACCCAGGGTCTCTTTACGACAGACCTTGAGTTTCTACTCACTGACAAGAAACAGAAGGAGAGTGAATCGTGTCTGGAGTTTTATTTCGCACTAGATCAACTAATCAGTGCTGTGGATCCTCATCTGGACGAAGAGAGGCGAATTAAGATCATCAAGAGAGGCCTACGCTCCTCGGTATTTGGCAAAATAAATGCAATCCCATGTACGACAATGGAAGAGCTCACGGTGATGTTAGAGAGTATCGATGAAGCTGACGAGAAAGAGAAAAGGGAAGCCCAACAGAAGCAAATAGAAGTGGCTGAAGAGGACCTTTTGGTCAGTAAGGCTGAGGCAAAGCCCCAAAAGATGGACGAGAGGGATCAGATCCTCAGAGAACTAACAGAGCGCCTCGATAGGCTTGAATCAGGACATTCGAGCTCCCGCTATCAATATACTAGGGCTGCGGACCAAAGCCGGGGTGGACGGTACATGAACAGGCGAGTTCAGGCCCTCGAGCGGCAAAAGGACTGGGGGGCTCCGCTTGAAAATTCAGGATCAATGGGTTCAAGGAATGAAAGCAGGCGATGCTATGCCTGCAATGAGATAGGACATTTTGCCAGGGAGTGCAGGAATGTTCAAAAAAACGGGTATCGCGGCCAGGGGAGACAGACATTCAACCCTCGCCTGGCCAGGACCGATTCGTCCATGCAGTCCCCGAACTAGGAGAGCCCTACCTATATTTTGAGGGTAGGATAGGCGGACAGGTGGTCCAATGTGTGTTAGATACAGGGGCAACAGTATCGGTCGTGAATATGAAGTATAAAGACGAAGTAATCAAGAGACCCATAGGCCCCCCAGTGAATGTTGTTGGGGTACATGGGGACAAGAGAACCACCTTTGGGGAATACAAAGTGTTTGTACATTGTGATGATAATATGGTATTAAAACTTCGGACACACTTAATAGAGAATCCGAACATTGGGCTCCTCGTGGGGCTCAAGTCATTGACCGCCATTGCGTCGGGGATGGAATTTGATGGCGGGTACCTTAAACTGAGAAATGGTCTCCGTCTCCCCATAAAAATAGGGACGCATCAAAAGCAGCCTACTCTCGGGGAAATCGAGGATGAAACAGTGTTAATAGTCGAGACTATGGATGACTTGAAAGTAAGGCCAGGTGGGCAAGCAGAGATTTATGTAGCAGTACCAGTAGAGCTTAAAAGATATGAGCACTACATAAGGATGATTAACGTTAAAGACAACATTGGAGAATTCCAGCCAATATTAGGTTCGAAGAGAGAAAAGCCTTCAGTGTTGATAAAGAATACGAACTCGACGGATCTTTCATTACGCCGAGGCGATAAGTTAGGGGAGGCGGTTATCGAGTATATAGAATGCAGGGATGCAAGTGAATGGATTGTGAATAAGCCGCCGGATAAAATAGGTGAGAGAATAGAACACTCTGAGGAATACATTAGGGAGAAGAAAGTTGAAATGATGTGGGAAGCAATTAATCCAGATCTGTCTCCATCGGAAAGGGACAGGATCTATCAAGTTCTGATTGAGTTTGAGGACGTATTTGCAACTGAATTTGATCCTCTTACTCAGTGTGTACACGAGGCTCCTCCAGTTAAATTGAACGACGGAGCAAAGCCCTTCAAATCTCGGCTATATCGCTTAGCTCCAAAAGACAAAGAGGTCATAGAAATGCAGTTGAACGAGTGGCTCAAATGGGGCGTCGTGCGGCCATCGATCAGTGAATACGCAAGTGGCTTAGTGGTAGTGCAAAAAGGTCACCATGACGCCAACGGAAGGATCCTCAAACCTCGCATTGTGGTGGACCTGCGAACACTGAATTCCTACCAAACACCGATCCATTATCCATGTCCAGATCCCGAATATTTGATCTCTACATTGGAGTCCGCCCAGTATTTTAATACCATGGACCTGCGTAAGAGCTACTATCAGATAAGCCGGCGTGAGGAAGACAGGAAGTATTTTAGCTTCATCTGCCATAAGGGCACGTTTGAATTTAATGTGGTTGTCATGGGGGACGTCAATGCCATGAGCATTTTTCAGGCGGCCATAGACAGAACCTTTAGTGGCCTTCAGCCTGGTACAGTGGGAGTGTATGTTGACGATGCCTTTAATTCAGGGAAAGACATGGACGAACTCCTTCATCGTCTAAAACTGACTTTAAGATGTCTACGAAAAGATAAGTGGAAAGTGTCGCTAGCAAAGTGCAGGTTTGGTATGCGAGAGATCCGATTATTGGGCTATCAGGTGTCCGGAAAAGGAGTCTCGGCGGACCCAGAGAAAACCAGGTGTATTCGGGAGTTCGAACGCCCGACCAACGTCAGCTCACTCCGAAGCTTCCTCGGTTTATGTAATTTCTATCGCAAGTTGATCAAAGCCTACTCCTCGATTGCCAAACCACTGCATAAACTCCTGGAGAAAGATGTTCCCTTTGAATGGAACGAGGATACGCAGGAAGCCTTTTTGAGACTCAAATCGACCCTAATGTCCGCCCCGGTCCTCCGACATTTCAATCCGTCATTGCCTACACGGGTCTATTCCGATGCCTCCTCCTGGGCAATTTCAAGTGTGTTGTCACAAGTGGACCAAGACGGGGAGCGAGTCGTTTCCTACGCATCCCGCAGCCTCTCGAAACGAGAATCGTCCTACAGCACGGTGGAAAGGGAATACCTGGCCTTGGTATTTGGGCTACAAAAATTCCGCTGTTATCTATACGGGAATTTCTTTCATGTGATTGTAGACCATAACCCCCTACTTTGTTTGAACCATGCTACTAATGCTAACCCTCGGATACTCCGCTGGTTCATGCTATTGTCAGATTTCCACTTCAGAGTTTTCCACAAACCAGGAAAAGAACTGCAGAATGCAGACGGATTATCACGAATGGCAAAAGACATTAGGGAAGGACCCATGGATGGCCCATCCGGAAGATCCGCGGTCGTGTACTCTTTTGCATCAGTCAACCCAAAGGCAATTGATTTTGAGAAATCCCAGAAGGAAGATCACCAATGCCAGCTCTATAGGGCTAACCTAGGAAATCCGAAAAGTAAATTTGTGGAATGTGACGGCCTATTATACCGTACGGAGCATAACCGACAGCGCCTTGTCGTGCCATCGACTCTACGGAAGAAGCTACTCAATGAAGTCCACGACCACAAGCTTTCCGGACACTTTGGTTTCTTCGGAACCTATATGAGATTGAAAGAGCAATTCTGGTTCCCCAAAATGACCAAGTATGTAAAGAAATATGTGGAATCATGCCGGCGCTGCCAGGAGGCCAAACGACCCATCCGAATGCCACAAGGACTTTTGAGGCCGTTAGCTCCTCCGGACGAGCCATCCCTATTCTATTCGATTGATGTGGCAGGACCATTCCCCGCCGCGGTCGGATCCGGCAACCGCTACGTGATCTTAGCAATTGATCTACTGACAAAGTTTGTTATCACAGAAGCCATTCAAAGATACGACGATCGCACCACCGCCCGATTCATTCTGGAGAGAATCATTTGCATACACGGTCCATTCAAGTATCTCCTAAGTGACCGTGGTGCTAACTTCAGATCCCATTTGGTGCGTAATCTTTTAAGTGCTATAGGAGCTAAGCAATTGCTTACAACTCCGGCCGCTCCCTCCACTAACGGCCTTTGCGAACACCAATTTTTCTACGTGAAACAAGCACTAAGAATCTATCTGGATAATTCCAACCAAGACCATTGGGACCGTTATATCCCCACCCTCACTTATGCTCTAAATACTGCCCAGAAGGAGAGCATAAAATCAACACCTTTTGAGATTGTTTTCGGGAGAAAACCGAGACTCTTTGGCACTGTCGGCATTCATGGAAATAACCCTACTCTTACACGAGCGCAGCAACTTGAACTCCTTCCCCGAATACGAGAAGAATCCAGGAGGGCCATCTTTAAGGCCCAGGAAGTCTACAGGAAGAGATACAACAAGACACATGTAAATGTATCTTACCAAATAGGGGATATAATCCTCGTACATAACCCGGGTACCCCATTGGGGCTATCGCCTAAAATCACAAGACACTGGGGAGGACCTTATTACGTCTCTTCCGTCCTTTCCCCAACAACTCTACGGGTAACCAGCTTAAAAGATCCGCTAGTGAACAAGGTGGTAAATGTAAGAAGAGTTAAGCCGTTCCATAAGGTTTACGAATCCTCGGAGGCAGACAGCCCTGTCCCCCCGACTCAAGCTCATGCCGACCAACCACTAGAGGGCGTTCCCGAAGCTCCTTCCCTTACCGAGGGGACCAAAACTATGAACTCCTATGTACCAATCCCTGAATCCTCCTCCGAATCCTCTGACTCTTCCTCTACTTCAGATTCTGAACATTTAGGAAACCAAGAAAACACTACGAGGTCTGGCCGGGTCTCGCGCCCGCCGAAACGCTATCCGAACTAACCACTTTTCCTTATCATTAAACAGCTCCTACCTCAACCAATACCGACTCTATCCTTCCACATCCCCGAAGAAAAGCCGCTAAAAGCACTATGGAACGACTTCCGCTCTTAATACTCCTGCTGGGAGGCATCAAGGCACAGGAACCGTCAGTGCTTGGCAATGGAATTGCTGTGACGAAGCTCACCAACAACATTATGTATGAGGGCCTCATCCCAGTCCACTTCCGCATACCCATGCCAACCCTAGACCAACTTAAGATTGAAAGGTCAGGATGGCAGCAAGACTGCTACCATGTCAGCAGTAAGGTGGTATGTCAAATGCTGTCGCAGTTACGACCAATCTTTAACGATGCCTTCCAAATCCAAGAGCACATGGCAGCTGCCGTCTTCCCCAGCAATTCTCAGAAGATAATCCCACGAGAGTCTCGTAGCATAGCTTCCTGGGTTCTTAATTGGTGTTGCTCGCTGGTCACTGAAGCTCAACTACAAGATGTCCAAAACGAAGAACGGGCCATTGAGTCCTACATCCGAAAATACCAAGCCGGTATGCACAAAGAACACAAGGACCTGATGATCTTACAGACTGAACTCGGGAACTTATCAACACAGACAAATTCCTCTCTATACGGCATGAAAACCCGAATGGAGGGGCTTATGTCGAAGTGGGGAGGCTGGGTCCAGGCCAACGAGCATTTCTGGGAAGAAACCACCTTTTACACCGTCTCATCTAAAATAGCAGACCTCATCACCCTCATCAACACAGAGGCGATTATTGGCAACTTCCGTCATCTGCGCATGCAATGCGACAATCACCGCCTCAGCAACTTGTTCGTCACGGACGAAGAGTTAACCTCTGCCCTAAACAAATTACAAGGAGAGCTTCGCAAGAACGACAAAGAGCTAGCTATCGATGCCCAACGCCTTCATCTCTACCACAAACTACCCCTCACCGACTGTATATTTGGTGAAACCTCCGTCCTCATCAGTGTAAAGATCCCTTTTGTAACGATGGGCAAGCTTTGGGAGCTATACAGCCTGAAACCTATCCCGATTGCCGCCGGCAATCTGACCATGATTCTAGACCTGCCAGCAGTAAAAATTGCTAGATCAGGATTGGACAGCCTAGCCATGTTACCCACCGTTTCTGGGGAAGGGGGAACCTGTAAAGATGGGCTCTGCATGATCCCGGAAGATCGATCTGCCCTAGCAGAACAACGCATTTGTTTAGACACTATATTCCGGAAGGCCAGTGTCGGAGAATTCAGAAGCAAGTGTAGGTTTAAGGAACTAGAAGGAAACCCGACCAGAATAACCAAAGTGTCACAGTATACGTATTATTTAACACACCCTAATCCAGACACTAATATAGAATGTGTAGACAACGGGAGAAAAGTAGTGGACCCAGTTCCTCCAGCACCGGAATTTGGAGCCCTCAAAATCACTCTAAGATGCAAATGCTCCATCGTTAGCAAGACAAGGGTACTTGTTGGGCCGGTCTTTCCTTGCACGGGAGCAGAAGAACGAGACAGGAGCTCGGTTGAACGGGTAGTGCCCGCGAGTTGGACAGCCCTCCACCAAGCAATTCTGCTACCCCCGGACCGAGACGGAAGGGCCCATACAATCACGAATTTTACAGCGGTTAAAGATCTGCCATGGGAATCGGATATCCAGACTATTACCCCGATTCCGGGCCTCGACGATCCTCTAGATGATGTCCCATTTATCCCTCCACCGCCCATATCCGCTTGGATGGAAAGTCAATTCGCTACCAGCACTATTTTACTATGGATTGTTTGGGGTATCGCGGCTGCTTTCATGATATTCCTTTTTTACGAGACAACAAGGTTGCGAAGACAGGTCAACGCCCTGGCCATGGCGTCAATATCATTTGAAATGCTCGCAAAGGCCGAAGGACAAAGATGGCCGGATATGGACCCTGAAGGGTTGCCTTACAAGCCAAGGGTTTCTTCCGTTCCAACACACCTAGAGGCAGCCATTATGATCGTCTTCGTCATCGCTGTCCTATATTTTATCCCGAAAACTATCCGACTCCTCTATAGAACTTGCCGGTGGTTCTATCCTCGTAACCGCAACGTCAACCTTAGTTACCGCCCCTGGTTGAATCGAACAGGCACCGGGGACTCCCGTATCACCACAGACACAAGTTTGACTGGAATAATGGAAGAATCTGTCTACAAGCCTACCTGTGCCACTGTTACTATCGAGCCCCCGGAGACCGCCAGCTTTTCTAAGAAAATCCTGGTGGCTCAGAAGCAGGCGAAGCATTAAGGAGTGGGGGGGAAGAATACAAAATAAAAAAAAAATAAAATAAAACTAAAAAAAAAAAAGTTTAAAACCAACCATCTCTACAAGAAAATACACTCTGTCTCCTCCTTTCCTATCCATAGTTTTACCATTGTATATAATAGTAACTAGCTCCTTATTTAACCTGTTCACTAATCCTAAACAGAAATTTTACCCTGACGGAGGAAAATGATGATCAATTCCTCATAACCCTAAATCTTGATAATCTCATTTACAAGATACGTGGGCCAAACGAGATCTGCACCCAACCCTGTGTCCATACGAGGGAAGACAAGAAGGAAGATTTTAATCAAGTAGAGGGATTCCTCAAGCCCGCGCAAGCCGTTCTGATCATTTGCAATTTCTGGGCCTTTTACTCATTGGCAGTAAGAATAATAAAAGGAAATAAACTATGCCGGTACGCTGCCCTTAAAACCTACGCCGCAGCCAGGAACATACTGCTCAAAGACGATTTGACCCTTGCAGCTCTACTAACTAACTTGGCGTCCAGCCTCAATAGAGAAATAACCATCGAACAACCAGCGTCGTCCAGTCGCGAAACCAGGGTTGATATGTACCGTTCCTGCCTAGCCGAACTGATGGAAGACCTCCCAAAACCAGTCTACCCTCGCGGGGAATACTCTCCCGCTCCCAGAAACAGCAACCCTACAAAGCGCTTCAATCAAAAGAAACATATCAAACGGCTTCAGAATGTTGTCAAAAATGTCAACATAGATAAGACAGACGTGATGAAAGCAAAAATCGTCCACGAGATCCAAGTTAAGGACCTGGAGAGGAAGATCCAGAAGCTAACAAGGGAGATTCAAACCGAAAAGGATGTCAGAGCCAGAGCTCGTACAGATTGGGTTGGAGAAATGAACGAGCTCCGCAGAACTCATAATAATCGGGAAAGGGAGCTTTTAATGGAAAAGACAACCCTGGCCAACTATCTTCTGCAGGGACAAGCGGAACAGGACAATTTGACCCAGGGAAACAGCGAATTAGCTGCGGAGCTGGTGGCACTGCAGACATCCTTTCAGAGCTTGCAGAAATCAAACAAGGGACTAGAGAAGCAGGTTGAGGCCTTCAAGAAAAAAGCAGAAAAACGAGAAATGAAGAAAAAAGGGCGAATGGACCGTAGGCGAACGAAGGGACAAGCCCGGTCGAATAGGGAAGCCGAAACTCCTCCTAACCAAGCCACGAATGCTACAACTAACATGGGATCAGGGCAGGGGAACCACCTTGGACACGATCTTTTAGAAGATTTCCCGGATAGCGACAACGAATCCGTTCTCACTCAGCCCATGGACCTTATAGACCCCTTTTTCTTCTGAAGAACAATAATTTGCCATAAAACCTCCAAAAAAAATATTTCTCTATCTTTCCATAACTTCCCTCATTATGTGACGCTCTCACTAGCAAGAATGACATTGATGACATTTTTTGCTCCTGCTGTTATTGTTAATATTTCTGTTACCTATGCCACTCTAGATTGATTCCTACCAAGGCGCCATGGCGCTTAACTAATCCAGGCTCCCGTATCCCGACCTGGGAAAAACAGTGGGTGATCCGATGCAAAAAAAGGGCCATACGACAACTCCGGACCAAGAACCTCACCACTAGAGTTGCAGCAAGATTCCATCGCCAGAAGTCTCCTGCTGACCCCAGAGAAACCTTCCTCAAGAATTTTACGGAATTTATCGAGAGCCGGTCGGTTATCAGGGATGGCCGGAAATAACCCTTCATTTCAGACGAAGATTTCGTACATGTTACTTCAATAATTTCATTTTTAGCCATACTGTAGGATGCAAAATGCTTATGTTAGTTAATTAATATCTATCAAGTACTAGTTGTAACTATACCCATTTAAAAATGTTTACTGATTGAGGGACCAATCAGCTGAAGAAGGGAGCTCCTGTTACGGGGCCCCATTTGTAGTGTTATGGCACGGAGAGTTGTTATTGTAAATAGGGGAATAACAAGTTCAAGGGCA
>JAQFYD010002042.1:0-10563 GCA_034694225.1 Bourletiella hortensis
CAGGTTATTTTAATTACCCGGTTTTGTTGGTTAGCTGTCGAATGCATCATATGAAATTAATGCCTGGCATTATTCTGTTTTAGATCGTTTTGCAGCCAAAGGATTTCTTTGGACGTCCTATTATTAAAACTGCGAAAGAGACTGAGGAGGAGGAGAAACGTAATAATTAATTATTTATTACAACCTTTTTCTATTAATATGATTGCCTGTATTAATTGCTAATCATGCTTTGATTATATGGGTACTCTTAGGGAGCTCTGGGGATATTTGGTACAAATTTATAGAAGGATTCAGCAACGCTGTGCGCAAGAACCTGAAACTAAAAGATTTCTTGTGAAGGACAGTGGAATCCCGGATGCTGACCTTCCGTGTGGCCGAAAACAATACCGTTTTATGAAAACTCGAATAAATATTATTAACTGAATTTGAAACGAAGTCTGAATGGGTCAGTTCTTTGACCGAACTGTTTTGATACATTCAACCATGTTTATTGCACCGGAAGTTAATAATCCTGCAAGAGCACAAGGTCTTTGAGAATAACGATGAATTAGTTGCATTTGTTACATCATGCTCGCCAGCCTGGCCTTAGCTGGTCATCAAAGGGATGACCGCCACAACAAAAATTAACGTTGGATGCAATAAATATTATTACCGCCTGGCACTAGAGCTAGAAATCCGGATAGAACTACGGATGGCTGTACATTTACCATGTAAACATTGAATCCCTCAAGTATTCTGTTGCGTCATGACTCATTGTTTGTCGAACCTCAGTGGAAAAGAAAAGTACCGACCTTGTACTGTCGTCAATAAAGCAATCCTACAGGGAACGTGTGAAAAGGATATTTCTGGTCAGAAAAGGAGTGACTTGTCCAATAAACAAGGGCTTAAATTCTTGTTTGCCACGATGGAAGCCACGAAGGGAGTGAAAGATTCATAGATGGTTGGAATAGAGAACCTTAGAACAGCCTCTTCAGCAAGCACCATAACTATGATTTCCACTGGCGTCCGTGTTCCAGTAATAGCACGAAGGCCACGGATAAGATGATGACAGGAACCCATCACATAGTTTGAACATAACATGAAGCAATTCACCCTAGCAATATAGACCACTGAACGGGGTTTTAGATAACTTGGATGGCAAAAGTAAAGCACACAGGCAAAGGTCAAGATAGGGACCGATCATGGGGTGGCCGTGCTATTACATACAATATGTGCGTGATGAACAAAGACACATGCAACGCATTTCAAAGCACAAGGAACTGCCGAATATAAAAATGCAGACCTGTCCACTGATCTTCAGTCAACTCTGGACTTGCACTTCTCAACCAAGTCTCCGGTACAAGCTTTCTCAGCGAAAACATGAAACTGGTAATTATTTCCAAAATTTGTAAAAGTTTTGAGAAAAATTGTGGTTGCTCAACCAAGACCAAGAGCATGAATTTGTTTCTGGAAAATTCAAATTATTTTATTAATTGTGATCAACTTTGTTCATTCATTATTTTAGTTCATTGTCCTTTCTTTGGCGGTGGCCACACTGGCCATGCCTGGTGACTATGGTTACGGCTATGCTAAAATTGAAGAGCGCATCTCTCAGATTGCACCAGTTAAAATCGAGAAGACGGAAGTCCGAATCTCTCAACCACCGGTACCCGAAGTTAAGTCTTACGGATACGAAGCCCCTCCACCAGAAGTCCGCAAGGCTGTTTATGCAGCTCCTGCCCCTGTTGTTCGCCAGTTCATTGAAGCTCCGAAACCTGCCCCAGCACCCCTTCGGGTGAGCATTGCATATGAAGCTCCGAAAGCAGCCCCGGCTCCAGTTTATGAAGCTCCTAAGGCTGCACCATATGGTGGCTATGAAGCCCCTAAAGCTGCTCCAGCCTATGGAGGTTACGAGGCACCTTCCGCCCCTCTGAGAGAGGCTCCTAAGGTCATCCCAATCATGAAACACATTCGTGAAGATGACACCCGTGGAAATACCAGACTCGAGTTAGCAATTTATCCTTTCTTCAGTTTAGGACTTTCTCTTCCTGGTTAGGCTGTTTCCAACTTGATACATCAAGGCTTTCAATTAATTACTTATAATATTGTAATTTTTCCAGAGTTGAGACCGGGCACGGCATCTTACACTCGGAACAGGGTTCCCTCAAGGATTTGAACTTGAAGGAAGGTCCAGTCCATGTTAGAACCGGCCAATATTCTTACACCGGCCCTGATGGAAAGAAATACACCGTGCAATGGACTGCTGACGAAAAGGGATTCCACGCAACTGGAGAACATTTACCGACCCCACCACCAGTCCCTGAAGCAATTAAGAAGAGCTTGGCCCTTCCTCGTGTGCCAGAACATCTTCAAGCAGGACCGTTGGGTGAGGGAGAAGCTGAAATCTTGCGCCCTCAGGCTCCAGCCGCCCCTGCGGCTCCGGTCTACGGAGGATATGGAGAACAGAAAATCGCTGTCCGCGCTCCTCCTCCTCCTCCAGCTGCACTCCCGGTTCGAAGCGGATACTACTAAATTTCCAATTGATTCTTTGCTCCCTTCAGACTGAAATCTGACCTCCATGTTTTCAATTTATGTTCTCAGTTCACCTATGTCCACTGGTTGGATTATTATTGATATTACCGTTGAAATGTTTCTATCTTGACAGCATTAAAGTATATTCATAACGTAATTCATGTCTGCCATTACAAGTTTAACATTCCTTGCAGATCTTTCCACTCTGTAACAGTACATTTTTGTTCCTACGTTGGCATGATGATGCATATGTAATAATGGATATCTATGCCTCTCGTCGTTGAGCATAGTTCATCCGTTTGGTCTGCGATCCGCATTAGAGCGAATGCCACTAGACTGGCATACGACTTGCAAGGAACCAACTGCAAATTTGACTTCAACTATAAAGTTCACCATCTTAACCCAGCAAAAACAGAGTCCTATAGTTTATTGACATGGACATACTCCCCCATGAACACAGGATTCCATAGGGGCCTGTCGATTCTGGAAAGTTGACAAGGCTCATTAATATGATGGTACTGTACACTAACTGCTGAGCTTTCTCTCATTGAAAAGTTGCTCCTTCTAGGCTTTTCCGTACCCTTACCTAAAATTCACCTATGAACTTGCAGCTACCGACTTGTGTGCTGAAACGACAATGCTGAGAACATGTTAGGAATCCGAATTAACTTACAAAGTACATTTTCAAAAATCTTAGCGTCTATTGGTAAAAATCATGAAGGCAAGTTGGACGAACAGGCACAGCAGCTTTTTTATCTGTGAGAGGGAGGGATGACAGCCAAAGTAAATATCAAACTATGGAATTCCAAAAAAAATCTAAATAATGACTTGAGTTAGTCCAAGTTACTGTATTTCATTGCAGCCAATCCTCCCTTTAAATTCCCAGATACATCGGTGATTCCACAATTCCACCTGCCATGGTGCATTCTCGTCGTCGAAGAGTGTCGAAAAATATTTCATAAATTATTACAATCTTCCTTCCTGAAGTAGCTATTTCTCAGGAAGGAAGAAAAGTGTGCACATCTCCTGAAAATTCTCACAGTTCACATATTCGGTTTTGCGGGGAGTGTAATTGCCAAATGACTAAGCTTATTGGCACTGTATGTGTCTTCCACGTATCAATCACATTGAACATTATTGCAAGTAACTTGTGAAATAACCGACTAATTTTGCATGAAATCTGGCTAGACGTGGATGCCGATTCGGAACAGGAGTTTCATGACACAAGATTAATATATCTCTTGAGCAGAATTATCAAAGAGTTACTACGGAAGGAATTTCTAAACGACTAAACCTAGCATGACTTCCGGTCTGCTACGACCGGTAGACCGGTCTTCGATAATTCGAGGGCACGGTCCAAGGGAAGCTTATTCGGACAGGAATTGAAGACATGGTTTGCATTGTAATACTACAAAGCATAGAAATGAAATTTTGTCCCGAAAGGTATTTGTCATGAGATGAACGCATGATTAGATGTTGACATTACATTCCAGACCCAAGGACGAAGTACCCAATGTGGAATTAGGGTTTATGAATTTAATTGGCCTTGGATACTAGCTTCAAAAATAGGCTCGTTTGACACACCCAAAATAGAATGTCTTTCGCATGGTCCTTCATTGTAGAACATCCAAATTACTGTAGGCCTTACAGCGGCTGACATTGAGGCTATTAACAACTTTCCATCTCTGGATAAATAGTGTACCCTTCTCTTGGTTCCAGTGGTACTTAGGGCTCAGGATTCCTTTCGTATATAAGCTCGCTGAGAAGTTCCATTTTCATCATCTCACTTTCATCTCTCCTCCGAGTAACATCAGCCTAATCAATTCTTCAGCTCACCAAACCCTCCAACCAAACTTCGAAAATGAAGACCGTAAGTATTTTCTGAAAATTTTCAAAATTTTCGTTGTGCCATAGTCGGAAATGTTTAAAACGTTTTTATATATATTTTCTAGTTCATCCTTATCGCTGTCTGCATTGCTGCCTGCGCTGCCTTCCCAGGGGAGCCGGCCCCAGTCGTCCGCAAGCCCCCTGTTCCCATCTTGAACATGGGATACAACAATGACAACCAGGGTGGCTACAACTTAGAGTGAGCTACTTACATTTGTTAAAGCTCTTCCTTCAAAAATCCACGCCCCTTGACTTGTTTCCGGTTTTTAAAACAAATGTTATGTTTGCCTTTCCATAGAGTCCAGGGTGGAGACCAGACCAAGGTTCACGAACAGGGACAACTCCGTGATTTGGGAGACAAGGAAGGTCCAGTTAACGTGAAATCAGGATCCTACTCTTACATTGGCACTGATGGCCGCACCTACACTGTCAACTGGACTGCTGATGAGCGTGGTTTCCTCCCAACTGGTGAACACTTGCCAACTCCACCACCAATCCCAGAGGAGATCCGTCGTTCTCTTGCCCAATCTTCATAAATCATTTAAACGTTAGCAAGCCCTGGTGGCACTGATCCTTGGATACCCTATATTTTTTGTTAAGAATAATTGCCTGCAGTGCAGCACTTTAATTCTGTGAGACTTTGGACTTTTTCTTGATAGATGCTGAAAAATTAAACTTCTAAATATAATAAGCAACAGCTCACAATCATTCATTGCAATGCCTCTTACACATGCCCATGCATTTCGTCTTGGACACATTCAGTGTGCCTTCAGTTGTCGCCCCGCTTTACTACAGCAACAAACAAATGTGACACGAAATGATCGAAACCATAGATTGTTACTGCATTTACATCATTACAATAGTTAACTTTTAATTCGAGAACCCAATGAAAGCTATAGCAAATTCCATGCTTTCTTGATCAAGTCTGAGGCTTTTTCAGCAATCATTATAATTGGGATGTTTGTATTTGCATTTGTAACCTGAGGCAGTACCGACCCGTCCACAACCCGTAATCCAGAGCTTCCTATGACCCTGTAACACGAAAAATATCAATTACTTTTTGCTACAACGCCGAAATAGCAGGTCATTTTGCAGAAAAGGTGAAAGTCAACCTTAGCATGGGATCCACAACTGCCAAAGGATCATCCTGGCTCTTTCCCATGCGGCAGGTAGAGACATAGTGGTACATTGTCTGTGTCCACCTTGTCACATAGCACTTCCAATAGTCATCACTGGCTAAGCCATAGCTTTCGCATCCAGGGAAAAGTGAACTGGTATATTTTGCTCCGATAGATTTAAAGGCTGCAGTTTCATTTCCAAGTTTCAAAGCAATTTTTGCACCTGCAGGACAAACACGTTACAGAGATAATCTGTACCTCTTTGGTAGGATTTACCGGCATCCTGCTCCATTTACCTTCAACCATGATTTGAAGATCTTCGGGTACATCATAATACTTGGGGTCGATGATTAGAGGATCCAAGGGATTTGTGCTCCGCAGTTTGACCTCACCACGGCTCTTAGGAACTGCAAGAGTGGAAATCACAAAAAATGCGTCCTTCCCATCGTCAGCTTTGAGATAACTCTGTAAAATTCCCGTCTCCAAGCCGAAGACTCCTTCCATTGCTTTAGCACTGGCCTCACTCGTGTCACTGGGTAATATTGTAAAATAAATATCCGGCCATGATGGAGTGGTGAGTGAACTTGCTAACATAGCGCCCCCAGGCATTGCCATGGAACTGAATGGACCTGCAAAACCCAATTATGCTACTAGTTGTGTAGAAATAAAATTGCAAGTGCTTGCGGGCAAGATACCTCCTCTGGTTTCTACATACTCGCGAAGTGCATCCATATTCAAGTCCCTATTTGGGTTGAAAGATTTTCCATCTTCAACAATGAATGGACCTATCAAACTCCACTGGTGATCTTGCAAGCCTTGGCCCACAGGCAAATTAATCCTTACAGGAATTCCCATACTTTTCAAATGCTCGTCCGGGCCGATTCCTGACAGCATTAGAAGTCGAGAGCTACCAAAGACCCCCGCACTTAAGATGACTTCCTTAGATGCCTTCGCGAGCTGCTCCTCACCATTGTGAACATAAGTCACCCCCGTGGTACGATTTTTCTCGTCAAAGTGAATCTAGAAGTATGCATTTTGCCAGTAGGAATAGTTGGGGAGTTCAGTGGAAACAATGCAATGAGATGAATTACCTTGGTGACATGCGAGTAAATCTGAATTTTCAAATTCTTTCTGCTCATAGCTGGATAAAGGTATGCACGCTGGGTAGAAAAACGCATACCATCTTTCGTGGTGGTATCAAAGGGGAAGATACCTAAGGAGAAGGAACTAATGAATTAGTCATGGCCCAGCGTCTAAATCTTTGAAATGATTTTTTGAATTCATTTCATTCCATACTTTCCGTCTGGTAGCCATTCGGATCCTTGATTTCGTATCCAAGTTCTTGACCTGCTCGTAGAAACTCGTCACGCAAAGGTTCGTAAAGTTGCTTGCTCACTTGTAGCGGCCCTCCTTGCCCGTGATATTTTTCTATCAAAATCAATATCACACATTATACTAGAATCACTTCAGTGCCTCAAAACTGAGTTGCATTTACCATCAGGAAAATTGCCTTCATAGTTTTCCATTTTCTTAAAATACGGAAGAAGGTTGTCATACGTCCAACTTGGATCTCCAGTTAAGTTTGCCCAATTATCATAATCACTCGGACATCCTCGCATGTATATCATAAAGTTTAGATTACTACTTCCACCCAGTAACTTGCCGTGGGGGAATATCGGGCCCTAGAACGTGTGCAGTAGCCAACCTCATTACTGCATCTAACATACAAGAGAAGCAAGCATATAGAGTAGGGCACCTTATTCTTCAAAGCCTGGCAGCCAATTTTTTGAGGTACTATTTCACTAGCCCAGTCAATGTGCGGGTCTTTGAGCAACGTAGAGGCAACAGCTGGAATCGCTGTCAAGGGGAAAGGGTTACCTCCAGCTTGAATCAGTAGCACCGTTGCGTTGCTCTCACTCAGCCTGTTAGCTAACACACAACCAGCCGAGCCTCCGCCAACTATGAATAATGAATTTAGTGATTTTCGTGAGCACACATGTATTAGAGTTATTATTTTACCAATTATAAAGTCGAATTCCAGGGCACTGCGTTTCGTCCCGCCGGACTCAGACTGCAAGAAACGGTCTTCAGCAGTTCTATCATTTGACGAGAATTCTGAATGAAGGTTTTCTAACAGAGTTCCATTGTAGAACCACAATAATAGGTAATGATAGGCTAAAGTGATTGGATTTGCATATAGAAGATTCATCTTGCACGGAGACAGACTGATGCACCTTTTATTGGCAGTTTTAGGACTAATACTGAATACATAATGCGTGTGTAGCAGTTTAAATAAGCTGCATACAACATTAATTACTAAAATAATTACTAACGTCGCATATACTGGCCAGCTCAAAACCAACCCAGCTCAGTGTACCCCTCTGGTTGGAGTTCATGGAGAAAAACTTTGCCAACTCCAGGCAGGCAGGTGCCGCAAACAATAGATAAGAATTTTTGTACACACACGTGAGACAAAGCCCTACATTTATTGTAGGTACGCATGCAATAATTTTACAAGGTTCATCTCTTGTGAAACTGCGTTGGGAATACCATGAATTCCAAAGCGGAAGAAAAATTTTGAGAAATTTACCGGAAATCACGTCACGCATGCTATCAGAAAGCAAAAATCAGTAATCGATCCGTCGCACTTTATTCTTCTGTTCCATACTTTTCCAATTGTGGCTATTAACTGCATGCGATATCATACGAGGTAAAAATTGTAACTAAAGAGCGTCAGGGGAACAACAGAGTATCAACGTAGTGTCGCGCTTGTAATGCTCACTTAAAGTGCTACTTGAAGCACAAATGGTCGCCTCAATTCTTAAACTACTTGTTCCTTCCTTAGCTTCCGATTTTAAAAGTTTATTATAGTGATTAATCTACGCCCAGTTTTCTTTCAGCTCATCAATAATAGGCATAAATCATCCTGTTTTTCGCCACGCACATTTCCACAAACCCCTACATGCACTACATTCCTAAGGATCTCCACAAAATTACATGCATAACGCTTACATGGAAATGTATTAGTGGTATGCGTAAAGACTTCCATCCTATCCCATGGTTCCCTATGAAGTCAGACCACCATATCATGGCATATGTTCACATAAACTTTCAACAGTGAGCATACAAATCAAGAAAGTTTTGACTATGAACCAATGGAATGCCTTCTGTTCGACTACAAATTCCTCCGTGGTTTTCGTTTTGACACACGGGAGGAAATCCACTCAAACCCTTGAAACCATTCAGGCGGGTTCTAAACGAGAGGAAAATTACATGATGTTTTCCCACTTCTTCCCACATTGTAGAACATGCAGAATAACTTATGTATCCTTCATAAAAAGAACCTCTTCCATGGGTAGTCTATGCCACCGTCGTTGTTTGAGGTGTGCAACCGTCCGGTGGGTAAATAGAAGGGAGGAAATGGGAGAGACGGTGCGCAATCCACATTCCGTGCAAATCCTGTTTCTCCTGGCAGAGGAATGAATGACGATAGACCGAGGAAAATATAAGACTGAGCAGTGCTTTCGGATCCGTTTTAGTTTCTCCGAGGAAACCGTAACAAGAGCTCTCTCTGCTCCTGGTGATATAAAGGAACAGGGTAAACGTGCGTGTCTCACTGGCTATTAGTCTGTAAGCTTCCGTAAGTCACTATAAAGAGGGTAAACCTATTGTTTCTGTCAACTTTTTTCCATTAGTTTCCCCCGCGCCTTTCATTGTTTCAGTCAGAGCTTTTGATCCACCAGCCAAACAAGCTTTGTTGGTGGCATTAGGACTTGGTAGAGAGATTTCAAAATTTTTTGACTCTCGGTTCTCCGCGTAGTACACGCACGGTTCGAGCATGGTGTGTGGTTTCACACATCTTCTGACATATGACAAGAATTAAGGACTGTAGAAACATGCATATAGCTATAAAACCTATTAGTTACAGTCATTCACCCTTTCAACCATCTATTTTCCTGGCACCTCTTGCAAAATCTTGCTTGATTCCATGTTAGAAACTATCTGAAAGTCGATACCTTTTACTTGGAATCGATTAGGGGTGAGTTGATACTCTCCAGCAGACTGCCAGTTTCTTAGCAGCGTGAACCTCCCGCCTCAAATATCAGAATTGAGTCATGTCCGGTCGCTTCAATTGTGCAAAAAAAATAAATGTGCCCATTTGAGCAGACAGATAATGCATTAAACATTGTGAGCTGACGTCGGAAAGATTGTTTTTGTAGTTTTCCGCTTGTTTTGTTGTCCAGAAGAGCTTCAGGGTCTTTCATTACGTCCTTATATGAACTCAATTAGAGGTCATAAAGAATCCATGGCTAAAAAGTAAACAGAGGGCAGACCTTAGGATCACATGTCATGTTTATGTTTCATCGCTAAAATTCATGTTTTCTACGCACATGAACTGTTTCTTCTTGGTTCATGATCCCTCTTGTTCTTATCGCAATCTCAGTGAGTCACTTTCTCGAGAGCATCAAAAGTTTATCAAGTAATCTTTGGCGCAGAAATATTTCTAGGCGCTTCTCTTTAGGCTTGGCAAAAATCTAGAGGGACAACCTTGAGTAGGTCAATCAATCACGTAGATAAATTTGGGTTCCTGCATGTTGAACTGACAAATATCTTTTGCGTTACTTTTTCAGATCCAGAGTGGAATTCGCAGTGGTTGAACGATTACTTTACAACAGCATAGCAGTGGATTTTGTGGTAAATTGAAAGTTTTTGAGGATTTTCAAAGTTACTATTATTGATTGAAAGTGAGCGGAGTGGAAGAAACGAGGAGTGAATTTTTTTCCTTGTGAGCACTAAACTATTATTCACTAGAGGGAAGCGTGGAAAGAACGTGTAAACTGTGTGCAACTGACAGGATGCCTTTAATGGCCGGCCTGATAAAACTTACGGCCGTGCTATTAGCCCTAAGTGGCCAGCTAGAGGTCGAGGGATTGTGGTGCGACAGGACCCCGGCTGGTGTAAATGTCCCCAAAACTCCTGGAGATAATGGTTATAAAATTGTAATCAGTGGAGACTCGGACAAATATATTCCTGGGGGTGTTTACAG